>JAIPRL010012210.1:0-12354 GCA_025469235.1 Pemphigus obesinymphae | reverse complement strand
TATGCGGGGCTTACACACACTAATATTAATTTACACACGCACACACATACACGGCATTTTCACATTGTTCAAAAATTGCCTATACAATAACCCCTTAAAACACGCCCGCAGAGAGCCGCCTTAAGTACTATCATTGAATTTATAACTAAATATTTATAAAATATAGTTATGAATTTAGTGGAACAATATAATGGTTAAATTCAAAGTAAATATAATTCATACAGTTTTCAACAAAACCTGTTGAAATCAAATAAAATAAAAAAATGAAATTTAAATTATACACACATTTTTGACACTTTTTTCCATTGCTTTTAAAAAATACAAAAAAAATAATTGAAGAACTTAATTAACTAGGTATCTTATTTTAAATTGTGTATAATATAAATTCACATGGTACTACTTTCGTATCTTTTACTGGAACCGATTTTTTTTTTTGTGTCATCATACAATTCCCAGTTATTTAAACCTCTTTTTGTATATGCTGTATAAGGGCCTATTAAATTTCTCAGATTTGATTTTACAGGATGAAAAGAAATCATACCTCGAAGTTCATAAGTCACTGATTCGTTTATAATGATGGAAGATATGTCACATAGTTTTTTTTAAAATATTTTTGCAACTTTAGTACTACACTGATTATTTTCTTCTAAAAATTTAAAATATTAGTGAATATTAATAGGTAATAATAATAATAATAAGTACATAATTTAATATATTTGCCTTCCCAATAAAGAACGTCAATAAACAAATACAACGTTGATATTTTGTTCTTTATAGCCTTAAACCATAACAACCTTGTTTAGAACATTTCATAAACATTTTTTGTGCGTTCATTCAAAAATGTTTGTAAATCTTCCAAATGGCCTTCTTTACCTATTTGATATGTTAGATACATAACGGATTTTTTTGATTTAGTTTTACATAATAATGAATCTGATGAACAGTCAATAAATTCTATTGCTGATGGGATACCATGTAGCAAAGCATTTATTACATAGCTCATTGTTGCATCACATGCTATCAAAGAGTAACCATAGTCTAATTGTTGTTCTTCAGGGTTAGTTGAAGTAATGATAATATTGGTCCTATTAGAATATGTAGATGATGAAATTCCATTTACTATTAAATCGTGAATAAAATTAAAAAATATGGACTTGTGTAAAGAAATTAATTCTGTTGCATATTTTTGACTTTCACAATAAGATACCTGAAAATTTAAAAATTAAATTAGCAAAATGTGGTAAATTCAATTATTAACGTCTTCGAATATTATACAATTTTTAACATACTATTATATCGTAATTTATTTATTTGTATTTTACGTTTTTATCTATGAAAATTCAAGAAGTGAAAAGCATTACAATCTACTTGATTCACGTTGAAGATGATAACATAATTTTTGAAAACGTATACGTAGTAAAAGTGAATTATTTTTGTGATTTTGGGTTTATTGTATTTAGTAGATACATTTATTAAGTTAATGATATTTATGTAGGTACTCATATTTTATTGGTATAATTTATACTATTTTCGGAATTTAAATTTTATTTTTAAGCTTTATAATAAAATATTATTATTTATGCATTTTGTGGTTATAGAATTAATTAGAAGTTAGTAAACAATAAATATAAAGTATATTATATTACCTATATTCATAAAATCAAAAAAAATAAAAAAATAAAAATAAAAATAGAAATAGAAAAAAAATTAATGACTGAATTTTGATTGAAACTATGTCTATTTTGAAAACTATTTGATTATTGTACTATTTAACTAAATATATTTAATTTATCAAATATAACATCTTGTATATTATGTTATAATCTCTATAAATATATATAATTTTAATTTTTTAACTATCAAAAATTAATACAGTTATTATGTATAGGGATTAAAAATAATATAGGTAATAATAAAAAATAACAAACCATCAGTAATGATATTAACGAATCAAAAGCACAAGTATTGCTCAAAATGACTTTCCCTCCTTTGAATTTGGAACTCTTTAGTTCAGCGAATCTAGAACCATTTTTTAGAATTGGTAACGTCCGTTTATATTGGATAGCATTTATATTTAAATGGCGTAATTAATAGGGTTTGGATTGAGATAGGAACTACTTTTCCGTTGTTTGTTTTTTCGGTTTCAATACTCTAAAGCTTTACTTTCTTCATCCAAATTATTACTGTCTGGTTCTATGGGTATAAATTGTAAATTTAGAAAATCAAGTAATTCATCATCAATTAACTTATCAAATATCTGTTGATTGGATGCTGCAGCATGATTATTCCTGTTTTTCCACTACATATAATGCATAGGGTGATGTAACACGATCTTCATTTTCTATACTATTATCCTCATACAAATTATGCAATGGTGATATGTTGTTTTGTTGTGACTCTGACAAAGTAGATTGAGAAGAGTACACTGTATTATTTCCTGATCCACGTAGTATTGAAGCGCCCTTTAATGATTGTATGTGGTTTTCTAAAAATATTTCAAGATCCGTAGGTATATCTATATGTTTAAAAGTTATGGTTTTAATTTTTTTAAAATTTGATTCGGCAGCTGCTGAACTGGATATATTTTCACCGTAACTAAAAGTTGGGATCATTATACCTGACCACAAAGGTAATAATTTCATAATCTGAACAAGAATATGTACTAATGATGGTAAGTATAATGAATTTATTCCTGATACTTCTTTTATGTAAATCTTACTTTCAATATAGATGTTATTTGCCCATGATTGAAATGGATTTTCAAACTCGTCTAGCTCTTTTTCCTCGGCTTCATATTCTTCTTCTAAATATGCTCTAGCTTCGTTTTCAGATTCCGCAGTAGCTAATATTTCATCAAATTGTTGTTGAAAAAGAATAAAACCTGTAGAAGTTGCTTCTATTAACTTTTTTCTGTGGATTTCACAAGGAGTCTCAATTCCGCTCTCCACATCAATCCCATCCGTTTCATTAATTAATACTATTATCATAGAATGAAATAATGAACGGACTTCTGCTAGAGACTGACATTTTATTAATATCCCCATAGCTCGAAAATTATCTTTCTTACTCTCCGAGGAACACTTTTTAATGGAATCCATTTAGAACATATTTTCATAAAATGTGCTATATCGATTCTTACAAAACACCACGGTACCCAATATGAATTTAAATTTAATTTATTTGTGAGTAAATCAGAACAAACTCTTACGTACTCCTGTAGTGACGTATATTGGGTGAAACTTTGAACAATAGCTGAAAGAGTCCTCGCTACTGTTTCTTTAGATTTTTCTATGTTCGAGCTTATCCATTTTAACAGCCAATTTGAAATGGTTAAACTTGTATGTTTTTCACTTATCATATTAGTAACAGTAAAATTTTTATTTTTCATGCAATCATACATAAAAGCCTCATATAAATATAAATTATTTGTTTTTTAAAATTTTTTTTGAGAAATCGCTTTGCTACTGAGCCAGTGGCATCTATTACTAATTTTGGAAATTTTGTACTATTACAATAACTCTGTAAAGATGAATTTACTCAGCACAATGATAATTAACATAAAATGGATCACAACCTATGTCATGAATTATATTTTTATATTCATTCTCTCTTTTCATCATTTTCAAGGAAATTAATACATCTTTATGTCTACGATTATTAGCTAATGTTCTTGATTTAAGAATCAAGAATTCGAGTACGTAAACAATTACCAGTGGGAATAATTGCTGGTTCATGATCTCCTAAAATAAAATAATTTAAAATATACGAAATACATAATACGGTTTATACAAATATTATATTATCTTAAAGACTTCAAATATAAAATTATCAGGAAAATGCATAGAAATTTATTATATCATAACAACTTCCCGATTTTCATGAGACGATGAGCTTCTTTTTCTCTGAAAGTTTCACAAGCTATTCTTTCATTAATAATATTAGACATTGCATTTTCCTTAGTGGGTCCAATTAAGCATCGTTTTTTTGTTGTATGATGCATATAAAAATTCCCAATATATATACATTCCATCAGAACTCTATTAAAACATTGAATTTTTATTGTATTATATGAACTAGAATCATTATAAATTAAATTTACATTAAATAATAATATTTTTATTTCATTTATTATGAAATATATTATTTCATAAATAAGTATAATATGTATTAGTGTATACTATACAAAATGTAAAATAGGTATAACAATTCTGTATTTTAAGAAAAGAAAATATTTAAATATATTTGATATGAAAATACCTTGCATTTTCTGGTGGATTATTCAAAATTACACCTTTGAAATGTGAATCACATATAGAACATCTTCCTATAACCGTTACATATTCTTTTTCATATGGATTTACGTGAGCTCTCGGAAAGACAAACAACATGGTAATTGTGTATGAATCCAAAAATGTTTGGCCAAAACAGGTGTCCACTGATTCTTTGGCAATACGTGATACATTTTAATATTTTGTTTTGGCTGATTTTTATCATTTATTTTATGAATTATTTCTTTTGGTTTTATAAGATCCCATTCATCGATGGAAAAAGTAAAAACAAACTTAATTTTTGGTAAATCTTTATTCAAACAACTACTATCATTTGAACTTTCTAATTAAAAATAATTAATATTATAAGAATTGTATCGAAAAATTAAAATATAAATCTACATATAATAATTAGGGCTCGGATGTTAATACCCTTTATAAAAATGACTTAAGGGATAGGTGCCTGGACACCAACGTAAAATCAACCTAAAAGTGGGATAAAACTGTGGGTCTTTGAAAATTCCAATTTCAATTTTGAAAACTGTTAAAATTTGAGCATCCTCCTCATAATTATATTACTGTTTCTGATCAACTCAAACTATGCTCCCTTTCTGATAGGCGAGTACTAGTTGATTCATCCCTGCTCCTTAAACTCATCAATGGTTCAATTGATTGTCCTTCTTTGCTAGAACTGTTAAATTTTAAAGCTCCCTCTCATACAACGCGCATATCTGTTCTCTTTGCCATTCCTTTCCATTCTACTGCCTACGGCCGTAATAATCCCTTACATGGAATTATGCGTAATGACAATGTGGACCCTTTTTTTCTCATCCAAAAGGTTTTCTAGTACTAAATCTTATCTAGTAGATTAATTAATTAATTTTAATTCTTCATAGATCTTTAATAATATCATGTTTTGTTTAAAACTGATATGTTAATAATTAATTTTTTATTACTTTGTTATTTTTGTGTGCTTCCTTTATTGAATGTTCTATTAATTAGTTCTATATTTTATTTGTATAAAATGTATTTAATATATAAAAATGGCCTTTTTAGGTGTTAATTAATAATAAATAAATAAAATAGGTAAATAAAAAATGTACTTAAATTTATCTGAACTGTTAGATTCTGATTTTTCTAAAATTTCTTAAACATTGACTATATAAAATTCCTTAAAAATGCAAGTATGGTAGACCCTTAGAAAAATGCATTTATGGCCTAAAATAGTGCGAAATAATAATTAGTTATTGAGATTTGCATGTTATACAATCTCATTTTTAGCTAGGAAAGCATCATCCCAGATATATTAAAAAGGTACAAAAGTCATCAACATCCAGGCCCTAATGATAATATAGGTAATATAATTTTGCCACACTAACCAGTCTCAATTGGGGAATTAATTACAACGTTAGATACAATTGGTTTTGAATAACTAGACAGTCTAAGTTTTTCTTTAATTTCGTAACGTCTTTTAAACACTAAGGTATGAAGAGCACTTTTAGATATTTTATTCTCTAAATAAGAGCTAATACCAGCCCATACAGGGTTACTAGCCACAACAATTTCCAAAAATAATTAAAACATTTTCGTAACTCAAAAAAATGGTCATAAACTGATGTCTAAACGGTTACTAGTACACGAAAAATGCATTTAACCTTTTAGATTCGGAGCGGAGGGAGGATACTAGTGGTTTTACAATGATGTTTATTTTTTTTCTTTACTGTGTACGATTTTCGTTCTAATTTGACGGGGCTATATATTTATGCAAGAAATCAATGGAACATTGGAATAGAATAAACCAAAAATAACAAAAATTTATAATTTTTCTAATACAATAGTACCTCAAAAAGAAACTAAAATATACTGAACATCTAATTAAAATGAAATATTTTATAGATTATCATACAATAAACTAATATTATATACTACAAACAATGTATAAAATGGATCAAAGGTCAGTTGGGTGGAATAGGTCAGCGCTAGTGGAAGAATGTCCATCGACCCTCCGGTCCTCGGACAGGATGGTATATTGTTATTGTATTCGATTTGAATGCAATGATTGCATTCGATAAAAAAATATTCTAAGCCGAGCTTCGGTGTAATTAATAGTAATATAGGTAACTATATTTGATATTGACATAGGTATATAATTAGATTTGGGTCGAACTTTAAATTTAGGTGTCGAACCGAACTATGAGGTTTAATATGGAACCCGAACCCAAATCGAACTATTAGCTTAGTGTCGAACTCGAACTATTAAATTTATATCGAACCCGAATTTGAAATTCTAGTAAATTTATAATTATCTTATTCTGTTTTAACGCGTATCGAAATCTAGTTTCATATACAAATGGGCGCCAAATTTTATTTGAACAATTCTTTGTGTTTTAGTATACTCGTATAGGTTAACTAGCATTGGTTAAATATTAGTATATTAGTAGGTACCTACTTTATAATATACTCTATAACTTCATGAATATTTTAAATTTCAGTTTAAATAAAGAGGACACATTTCCTAGATAAAATAATTTCCTTATTTCATAGAAAAAATGTTTTATAGGTATAACAATAGGTTAGGTACGCAATTAAAATTCGTTTGTGGTGCGAAAAAAATTAAAAATAATAATAATCATGAAAAGTGGTTATGCTTATGTATACAATAGGTTTGATATCATAGAATATAATATATATAATATGAAATATAGGTAAAGAGGGATTAATAAATTAATAATATAATAAGTTAAGCAGTTACGAGTTGTATGGCACAATGATGTCACAATGTAATTTTTAATTAACCTTTTATTAATTTTAAAATTCATTTCATTCACATGAAATTTGTATTTTTATTAAATTGTTTTATTTATTTATATTTAATAAAATAATATTGAGATAGGTACCTTACTCCTTGGAAATACAAACACTAAAACTAAATAGTGAATACTATAGGTATATAAAATATTATGTGATCTGTACCTACTGTAACACTACACCAAAATTCAGGCGCGTTTTCCACAGTAATAAATTAATATTGATATGGGTTTCAAGTTGTCTATTTTCAAGATGACCTATAGGCTATTATACAATGCAAATTTTGAACGAACAATAATATTGTTATTATTATATTACGAGGGAAGTTTGCAATTACAAAACACCATATTATATTGTATTTATATAGGTATAAGTATTCTTAATCTATGTTGCAATTGTTAAAACGGAAATACCCCTATATGGGTATTATATCCGTACACCTGTCAATTGTCACTATAAAATGTGGTGTGTATAAAAAATGAAAATATTTTATTATACTATGTGTTGGTACTTTATAACGAACACTGGATAATAAAATGATAAACTAATAGGGTTTTATTTTAATTTTGTCACAGTTAAAGTTCGAAAATTGTTTGAGTTCGAAAAAGGTTCGAGTTCGAAAAAAAATTCGAGTTCGGGTCGACTTTTTACTACTTGAGTTCGATTTTCGAACCCGAACCGTACTCTTAAAGTTTGGTTCGATTTTTCGAACTTCGAACTGTTTGACCCATCTCTATATATAATATATACAATCTCCTTAAAAATCTAAATACGGCTATAAAATAAATTCTTGTTCCGATATTCAATATTTTTTGTCTATAATTAAAGCAAAATACTTCTGACATTGTATTAAATTTTCAAGTTTTAAAACTGAAAATTAATCTTCTTATGAATAGATCAACGTTTAACAATAACTATAAATTTGAAATAAAATTAAATGAAACTTTTTGAAAATTATTTTGTAGTTGTATTTATAAACGTATAATTTTGTTGAATTTTTCAAGACTCCTCAAAAATTATTTTCGAATTTACGTAGAAATAACTATATGCGAATTAGGTGAAATCCTATTTTAGTGTTTTTTCGTGATTTTTTAATCTGCGGTTTGTTAGAGTTTTGGCAATTTTGAAAAAAATCAATAAATGACCTCCCTAAGTACCAAGGAAATGTAATTTTCTATCAGAAAAGGTGCAATTTATAAAAAATGAATTACCCCTTCTGTTACGAAATTTCGTTTATAGAATAAATAAATAATGATAATAAAAATTAACACATTGTAAAACTACTAGATCCCTCCCACCGTTCAGAATCTAAAAATATTTTTAAATATTGAAAATTATATTTCAATATTTTTTCGATTTTTCAAAAAAATTAAACATCATAAAAAGCAGTGGCGATTCGTTTATAGGGGCGACGATGGTGGGGATCGCCCCCGCTCTAAAATTGTACCTAACAAATTATTTATTAACAAGTTAGATATTGGTTTAAATATTAAAAATGATTTATAATTACATTGTAATACATTTTCAAAATTGTATTATCGAAAGTAAAAATTGTTTCCTATTGCTATTGTTTTAAAAACACTACGAGGTGAAGGCTTCGCTTCGCTTGTGTGACGTCCAAGTGGTCTAGTACTATCCGAGGCGTTAGTACTACTTTACTAGTAGCTTGGACATAGATATTGAAATGAGGATTGATTTAAAGAGAATTAGTTGACGGAATAGATTGGAGATCACGAGGTAGATGAAGCCCAGACCACATATCTAGGTAAGATTTTGTCTGTTTTAGTTGAGTCGAGGAGCGGAGAATGGCTAAGTTCGCGTATGTGGCGATGGATTGATAGGGAGTTTTTATAAAAGAATGTTCTGGCATGATCGTGGATAGAGTTTTCTAAGCTTTTTGTGGATGATGAGTTAAGTATAATTTTATTTCTGACAAAGGTGGACATGGCCGTAATTAGTTGAATGCCAATTCTTTGAATGGTTTCCAGTTTACGCCAGTGGCTGCGTTTAAGGTTAAAATGAGAGTGACGTACATTTTCAATTAATTGAGTCGAGTTTTCATGGGTAATGAACTATGACAGTTTATAATACGGTTTGTACTACGAGTTTGTAATCGGAGTTTAAAAATATATATAGGTAATATAGTACGGCTGAAGTAGGTATCTATTATACATCTGTGCGGCTATCGAGTATCGAATAGCGCTCGGCTCTGGCGCGATGTTGACAATCGCTAGTCATACCTATATGATTAAAACACAAAAACATGGTGGGGGGGAATTCGGTAATAATACGGGCGCCTGAGCGATACAAATAATCGCCCAACTTGCATGTGGATTGCGGAACCATACGTAATAAGTTAACATCTATTTTCTGTGTGTTCGTGACGCTTGCAAATTTCCAATGCTGGGCATAAACGAGTTAATAAGTTAATTTTAACTTTTAACTTTTTATATTTGATTTTTGTTAACTTAACTTATTTTTGGCTATATTAACTTTTAATTAAAGAGTTATTTTTAATTGAAAAAGTTAATTTTGAAATAATTGATACATTTTGATTTCATATTGTGTCTATTGTCAAAATGGTTGAATAAAAATTAAGTTGTTTTTATCATTTATAATAATTCTTGTATTATAAGAATTATTCATTTCCCAAAAATATAAATAAAACAAGAATAACTATATATTTAATTTATATAATAATCTCCCTATAATATAAATTGAGGAATATACTAGATTTCCCACTAAGAAACAATATTTAGATAGGTAATTTTCAATGAGCTATTTTCATTTGTTAGAATTTTGATGAAAAGTGTTTAAAATTAAACATTTTTATGAACCTGTTTGTTGTTAATTTTAATAATAATTATTATAAATTAGTTAATTAATGCAAAAAGGGTCCTTATCATTTAAATTTAATTTTGAGAAAATAAAAAAAAACTTTCTAACTTTATGAATTTAAGATTTTTTTTGAGTGTTTACATTAAATATGTGTATCAAAAACACAATTGCTTTTGGATCCAAACTTTATAATTTATGCAATAAAAAATAAAAATGCACTTACTAGACTAAGGTACTTGTTTGCATAATGTATAGAGGTGGAATAAAAAGAGTTCAAATTTTTGTCAAAATCGTTATAATTTACATGAAAAACGTAATTAACGTAATTCTATATTTTCATTTTCTTCGTCAAAAATGGTAGGCCAATTGATGAAAGATATAAAAAAAGGCATATATTTTTCAGAAATTTACGGTTATAAAATAAATATTAAGTGATAATGATATGATCAAAACATCAATTGATAATAAAATAATACAACAGAATAATAAGACATATGAAAATTTAGATACAATAATAGGAGGAATTCGTGTAAAAAAGGATCTTAGTCTGGGAATAAGACCCCTTCTTGCATGAAACGGAAAATCGACACACAGTTTTCTAGCACAGAGAACGTCTGAATAATGTCCGTATAATAAAACGTTGAAAATAACCCTAAAAATTGAAAATTCGCTGTTAACTTGTTTTTGCTAAAATATGGTGCTAAGGAACCTTTTTTCATGAACCAATTCAAATACATTGTAGTATTTTTAATAATATTATGTTAATGATTATTATACATTTAAAAATATATAAAGTTAAAATGACAGTATTTCGAAAAAATAATAGATACTTAATTGTACCTGTATATCTCAAATATTTTTTATCAAATAAAGTTAATAAGTTATTTTCTTTATTTTAACTTAACTTGACCGTTAAGAAAAAAAAATAACCATTAACTTTAAACTTTTACTATTTTTTCTATTAACTTAACGAGTTTAAAAATAATCATTAACTTCCCCAGCATTGCAAATTTCTATATTTCTTTATTACATATACATATACATAAATAATCAATTCATTCTTTATTATATTACTATATAATACAATAGATAAAAATTCAGTATTATATTAACAAAAAAATTTAAAACAACTTGGAAGACCTGTTTAGTGAAATGAAAGATAGAAATTTAAATTTTGAATATAAAACGCATAAGAATTAGTTTTATTATTTTATAGTTTTCGTATTTTATAAAACGTATTTATATTTTTGTTGTTCTATATATTATATTAATTTTGATTTAATAAATTCCCTTTAAATTAGTAGGTAAATAATTATTATTGTATTATATGCTTTTTAAAAATTAATAATTTATAATCGCCCTTCCACTTTCAAAGCCCACGCTCCGCCACTGATAAAAAGCAAATAATGTAATCGAATAAACTAATCAATTAAACAATAAATAATATAGTATAATTACTTTTAACGTCAGAACCATCTGAATATATCACCAATTTATCTTTATACAACATAATTGCATCCACAATAGTAGAAGGTGAAATAGTGCATTTTCTTCCAGCCATTATTTAAATTAAATATTAATTTAAAAAAATAATATGTAAATTTATATTTTTAAACTAATAAATATTGGTACTTATTATATTAATAAAATATTTAAAACAACTACAATATGAACCGATTTATCTTCACAGAAAACCAATCGATAAATGAGAAACATAATTCACTCAATTTCCGTATATAGTTGATTTTATGCACATATTAAGAAATAGGAAAACAACAAAAAAATTAAACATATTTTAATGGAAAATAAACCATTCTGTCTGCTCCCGTCCGACACCCGTATTTTCGGCGTCGAACGGTAATATTAGATATAATGTATAATATTAATAACATGAGCATAATGTAAATTGAAAACTTATTGTTTTTTCTAAACCCACATAAGGAACTGTACCGGCTACCGTGTAAATATATAATATATATTATATAATATTATTATATTATTACAATATATATATATATTATATATTATATATTAATTTAGTAGTAGTGTTCGAATTGGAAAAATAGAAGAATGTGAGCTCTCGGGCTTTCAATAAATTAGCATCCCTTCAAACTATGTAATTTATATACTATAAAAATTAAATAGTAAGGGTGCTATTAAAATTTTATAAAATAGCAGAGAAGCTCCGTCCCCCTGTGCAACCTCTCAATTCGAGCACTGTTTAGTAGTATAACACCAAATGATTAAACTGGTACTGATATGGGACTGGTTATAAATAAATATTAAAGTATATTTAAAGATTCAAAAATTTATTAATTGATGGATTTTTACTTTTCTAAAAATTTCAATAAAATTGTATGTTCAGAACACCTAAATAAATGTTTTTTTTTTTTTTAATATCAAACACTAGTTTTTAAAGAGGTTTTGTGTAGGCAATTTT
>JAIPRL010012209.1:0-12355 GCA_025469235.1 Pemphigus obesinymphae | reverse complement strand
TCTACTACAGATTCCTCTTTTGTCACTAACTCACCTAATTCATTCCTTAAAATCCTAGTCTGTGGTTTATATCCCCGCTTAATGCTGCCAGTCTTGCTGAAGAATCTTCTGGGGTTATTTTTATTTTTTTCAATTTCCTCAATCTTTCTTTTTTCTGCCAATCTCTTTTCACATCTTAGTACTTTATTGGTTTCTTTTTTAATGTTTTTATATCTTTCCATATTTATTTCACTCGGGCCCTTGATAGTTTTTTCTCGTATGCTGTTTCTCCTATCTATTGCTTCCTTGCACCTATCATTAAACCATTTTTTTCTTTTTTCTTTTTTTATTATTCCTAAGCAATTATTAGCACTATTGACTACTGCTGTTCTGACTCTTTCCCATATCCGTTCAACATCTTCATCTGTGTTTCTATTGGATTTTTGTAATTTTTTTTGTTTTTTACAGATGTATTCCTCCAAAACCTCCCTTTCTGACAGTTTTTCTATACAGTATTTTACGGATTCCTTACTTTTTACCTTTTTCCATCTTTGGGATAGTCTAAATTTAAGTTTTGTAATAACAAGGTAATGGTCTGAGTCGGCGTCTGCACCTCTATAGCTCTTGATATTTTTTATGCATCCTTTATGCTTATTCTGTATCATTACGTGATCAATCTGGTTTTTAGTTATTCCATTAGGCGCTATCCAAGTTTATTTGTATATATCTTTCCTTGGAAATTACGTACAACTAAGGGTAAAACCTTTCGCTAAACACAGGTTGATCAATCTGGTTCCATTATTGTTACTTACGTCTTGCAAGCTATTCGTTCCAATCGTTGGTCTGTATATATCTTCCTTTCCTATTTTTGCATTAAAGTTGCCTATTAGTATCTTGATGCAGCTGTTCGGTATTGGGTCAAGTATGTGCTCTAGTTCATCATAGAACTCATTCTTAAGATTTTCTTCTTTCTCTTCAATTGGTGCATAAGCGTTTATGATAATTGTGTCAAAAATGCGACCTGTGAGTCGAATATAGAATATTCGGTCATTTATTCCCGTGAATTCCTTTATTTGTGGTAATGATCGTCACTCACTACAAATCCCACACCATTTTCATGTCTTCCATCCTTTCTTCCACTATAGAATATTGTTTTATCTTCTATTTTCATATTTCCGTCGTTCGGCCATCTAATTTCTTGCAGAGATAATATATTTGTATTATATTTTTTAATAGCGTCCAGCAAGTACTGTAACGCTCCCGTTTTTTTTTAAAGTCCTAACATTCCATGTATCCATTTTTATTCCATTTTCCAGTTCCGGTCGTTGTCCATTTATCCAATTCCGAGGTTTAATTTGCGGTTTCTTAACATGTTTTTTTTTCGATGTAGGGTTATTAACCCTACGATTAACCCCCAACCTGGAGGACCAGACTACCCCAACCAATTAAGGTCAGGGTAAGGCTATTACAATGTACCAATGTACTTTGGGCGATGGGCGCGCCACTTTCCCTACGCCAAATATAAAGTTTTTTTCCTACGATAAAATAAAGTTTAATTTGATCACGTCAATATTATGTTACAGTAATTATTTGCTAAAAATTTTAGGTTTTTGGCATTACATATTTTTTATTTATAACAATAATTGTAGGTAGATGTAATTTTTATTAACGCTTAGTACATATTCATTAAATTTCCTCTATATATATTATAAAACAATAGATTAGTCTCTCGGCTCAAAATCTATAATTTATTAATATATTTTGTACTTTTTATAAGTTTAAAATTTTATTTATTTGTATTGAGTTATTTTTATCAAATGTTTGTAGTCTTTAAAATAGATTATTTTGTACTAGGTACAATTTTAATATTTTAAAAGTGGTTTATTTATATAATTGCTATACAGTATATATATATTTGATGTTTGTATACAATTTTAAGATACTATGTTATAAATTATATAACACATACTATAATTAGATATTGGATTTTTAGATTTTTACATATTTCAATTGTATGCAGTTCAACGGGGGTAAAAAATGAGGTCAATTTATCGATTACAGAATTCATCAAGAAAAAAATCATTTTCCATATTGGAGCATATTTTAGAAGTTAGAGAATATTTTGGTGTTTATAGCATATTTTATATATATTTATCGATTTTTGGGGAAAATGTACGCAAAAGACCTTTTAGACTCTATGCGAAATTTTTTACTTTAATGTGTGTTTTTTTATCTCTGTAAATATTTTTTTGGAGTAAAAAGTTTTTGATTGCAAATTAATTTTATTTGGTACTTTGATAATATTATTTATCGATTTTCAAGTAATTATTACTTAAGGAAGGAAAATATACCTTTTTTGACAAAAATATTTTAAAAATTTAAGGGATGTAACAAAATAAAGTTATCATAAATAACATTTTTTGATTATATTAATATACGGAGCTTTGCTCAAAATAGTCTTTTGAATGCAATGATTGAGCTTTGTTCTCAAATTAAAAATAATAATAATATACTATCGATAAAAATACTATGAATCAATTCCATCATTTGTATCTTGACGACTTTTGTTTTTATTGCTTATTTTCCTTTTCTAAAAGCGATGTTTAAATTTTTGTCGAAAACTTTACTCAAATGCCCCTGATTTAGCTTGTTTTATACAGAATATTTTATTTAAAAAAAAATTTAAAGAGAATATTTTAAGGTTTTATTTGTTACATATTAGTGTCATAAACAACATTCTGGATAGTAGACAGCATGGTTTTAGGAGAGGGCGCTCTGTTGAGACTAATTTGCTATGTTTTTATAATACTCTCATTCAAACAATGGAGTCTGGCAGACAAACAGATGTTATTTACACAGATTTCAGTAAGGCTTTTGACTCAGGAAATCACCCTGTCCTTATTGCCAAATTACGCCTGTTTGGTATACATGATCCGTTATTATCTTGGTTTAGCTCTTACTTAGTCAATAGATCTCAACAAGTAAAAATCAATGGATTTTTATCGGATACATTTCCAGTTACCTCAGATGTTCCCCAGGGGGGCCATCTATCACCGTTGTTTTTTGCCATCTTTATAATGGACTTGAGTAATTGCTTTACATTTTGTAATTACCTACTGTTTGCCGATGATCTAAAAATTTTTTCCAATGTTTCCTCTTTTGATGACTATAGTTTAATTCAAAACGATTTAAATAGAGTTAGTGATTGGTGCTATTCTAATGGTCTCAAGTTAAACACATTAAAATGTTTTAAAATGTCATTTTTCCGTACTAATTCTAAATTAAACTTTGATTATCATATTAATGGTGAAAAACTTGTTGAAATTGATACATATCACGACCTGGAGGTGGTATTCCAGTCTAACTTATTATTCTCTTCTAATATTGAATATTTATGCTCAAAAGCACTTAGAAGTCTTGGTTTTCTAATCCGTAATACGAAAGAATTCAATAATGAAATGTATCTTAAAACATTATATACCTCACTAGTTAGACCTATTCTTGAATTCTCTTCAGTTCTATGGAATCCTACGCAAATTGGGCTCATTGAATCACTTGAGCGTGTCCAAAGAAAGTTTTTACGTCTAATTGGGTATAAAAGGAAATTGCATAGTTATGTAAATCCAGTAGTTCGTATTTCTCTATCGTCCATACAAGCCAGTATGAGTTTAGAATCCCTTGCTACTAGGCGTATATCTATAGATATTCGCTTTTTGTCTAAATTAATAAATGGTGTTATATCCTGTCCGGATTTATTGTATTCATTAAATTTTAATGTTCCACAATATAATTCGCGGCACCGTCCTACGTTTCATCGAACTTCTTATGGATATAATAATCCTATAGATCGTATTGCACGTGATTGTAATGAGCTGAGAAATATTGATGTATTTTATTCACGTAAATTAAACTTAATAAGCTAAGTCTCTTATATGTTGTATTTATCTTTTCTATAGGTAGGTTATTTTATTTTATATTCATTTAATCTATTTTCTATGTTATTTACATAATGTAACTTGTATTTATTATAATATGTTCCTAATTTTATATTATCTTATATTACTGATCTGTACTTGAGCCTTAAAGGCGTTTATAAATATAAAAATATAAAAATAAATATAAATAAAAATATGTGCTGCGAGTATTCAAATAAAGCTTATGAATACCAACATGTGTCAACCGTAATTGATCATATGGTATTTTTATTAATATATTTTAAATTTACTTATATATAAAATATTATATGTAGAAATACGTATATCATATTTAGTTAATCTGGTAATGTCTACCAGATGAAACTAATTGTTAATCATAATCATAATCTATAATATATATAAATTTTAATATTAAATTACTAGTACATTTCTTTAGTTTAATTAGACATGTTCAATATATATGGTTTATAAATTTCTAATTCAATTGATATTACAGAGGAACGCATGGAACTCAAATCGAACCCTAAATTGAAAAATTTTGGAGACAACGGATACCCTTGTTTTACCCCCTTTCCAATTTTGGCTGTTGCAGACTTGTCTGAAACTTGTATTATAGCTGATTGCTCTTTGTATATGTTGTATATTAACCGTCTCTCTCTATAACCAATGCCTATATCTTCTAATGTCTTAAAAAGTTCCTTCCAAGGAACTGTGTCAAATGCCTTCTCCAAGTCGATGAATGCAATAAATGTATCGTCGGCAAATTAGATCTGTCTCAATCAATGTTCTTAAACTTAAGATCGCTTCTCTAGTTCCCTTATTTCTTCTAAACCCGAATTTATCATTACTTAACTGCCTTTCAATTTGATGTTCTATCCGGTTACCTATTATTTTTACAAAGATTTTAGCCGGGTGTATCATCAGACTTAGGGTTCTATATTCATTGCATTTTTCAGCCGTTGCTTTCTTGGGGAGAGTAATTATAATGTTTTTTTTTTTTTTAAATCTTCTGGTATTTCTCCAGATATATACATGTCATTAACCAATTTAAACAATTTGTTTTGCATTTTTGTACTTGCATTTTGAATCAATTCTGTTGATACATTTTCTACAGCTGGGTTTTTTATAGTTTTCATCGTTTTAAGGATTGGGTTGAATTTTTCCCTTAGGATTAGTGCGCCCTCATTATTTGGGTTACTTTCATTTTTTAGGCTTGTTATTCCTTCGTCCTGATACAGAACCTCAAGATATTGTTTCCATTTACTAGCAATGTCTTCATTGTCTATTAGTAGGTTTCCATTTTTGTGTCTCTTATTTTGCTGTTAGATTTTGTATTACCACTGACAAATTTCTTTATTGTATTGAACGCTTGGTCCATTTTGATTCCTTTTAGTAATAGTTCTACTTCATGACATCTATCTTCCGGCCATTTCTCGCTTGCATCTTTTGAATTTCTGTTTATTTTGTTTTTAAGTTATTTATATTTCCTTATTCCCTCGTTGTCCCTGGAGGTTTTGTACTTTTTCTTTCCTCAAAATCTCCTAGAATCTTTTCATTTATCCATGGGTTTTTTGGATCTGACTAATTTCTTATAAGATTCTTATTGGCTGCATTATGTATAGCTTCTTTAATTGCTTCCCATCCTATATTTACTGAATCATTTTGTGAGAGTGCTTTGAACGTCTTACTAATGCATGATTCATATGCTAATGTTGTATTATGATCTTCTAACATATTTACAACATATCTTCTTTCCTTTTGTGTAGATTTCTTCAAATTTTTTTTATATAACAGTGCTTTTCATCATTAAGAGGTTATGGTTGATGTTCACTTCGTTGCCTGGGCAAGTTTTACATTTCCGTACTTGGACTTGATTTCTGAAGCGTTTTCTTACCAATATATAGTCGATTTGTTATCGACCAATGTACCATGGAATTTTCCACGTATACATTTTTCTCCGAAGAATGTTTTTATTTATGTTTATTATGACAAAGTCATATTGTTTGCAGAAATCTAATGGCGGTCTCCGTTTTCGTTTTAGTGCCCAATCCATAGGCTCCCACTACTTGCCCATCAACAACTTCATCTACCACAGCGTTCCAGTCCCTAATTATTATTAAGTTTACGCTTCTTTTCGCTAATTTACAGAGTTCTTCGAGTCCTGCATACATTTCTTCTATCTCGTTGTCCTCTGCTTCAGTTGTTGGGAATTATACATGTGAAATTTAACATGATAACGTTGTGTTCAGCTTTAAGTTTCACCATTTAAGTTTCACCATCTTTAAAGTCTCATATCCAGAGTAAATAACACGGTAATCATCAGACCAGTAATCTCCGTTTCCTGCCCATCGAGTTTCACTCACACCCATTATATCTACGTCTAACCTTGTCATTTCAACTTTTTTTTTAGCTTTCCATTATTTAACATAGATCTCACGTTCCATGTTCCAATGTTTTGCCAAGGCTTTCGCTTGCTGATGACTTGAGAAGCATTGCTTATTCTCCTGCTGAGACAATTGATATTTTCCAATATATCTGGTATAGTAACTTCCGTGTCTTCATAACTTCGGTTCATACTGCTTACTAGAAATTTTAAAGTGGTGGTATCTTTCTCCTTCCACATCACTGTTGAGAGGCGTGTATTTGGAATATACCCAAAATGCCTCCATCAAATCCTTCCATTCCAGTTAGTTTTGCTGCAAAACTCGCCAATGGTCGGTAGAAGTGGTTACTACTGTCCTCCGCTACTTAATTTTAATCGCCTTCTACGATAAATAGGTGTAACTATGGGTCTATACGAATCTATTAACCTATTGCAACTGAGTTACAAATTAGTTCAGCGTCATATAAGATATATATGTAGAAGTCATTTTATGCAGTATACATGTTGCAAGTAAATAAGTATTTTATATCAAAATTGTTTGAAATAATGATTTGAAATATTAAATTGAAAATTTTTTTAAAATTTATACATGATGTATTTTGATAATATTAGTCAAAAAATTATGAGCACCGCATTTTACATTCCCTTACTAATCAAACCCATGATTTCGTCATATTAATTTCTATTAGACACACATATATATATAAAACATATCTAGTTATATTTTCTAAAAGTTTCTAAACAGTATCTAAATTTA
The DNA here is from genome assembly GCA_025469235.1 of Pemphigus obesinymphae. Classification (NCBI taxonomy): domain Eukaryota; kingdom Metazoa; phylum Arthropoda; class Insecta; order Hemiptera; family Aphididae; genus Pemphigus; species Pemphigus obesinymphae. The sequence goes on along the minus strand of JAIPRL010012209.1, from coordinate 5,301 downwards.
CCTTCGGAGAATTTATATATAAAAAACTGAATATAAATAATAATATTTAATATATAATTTAATTTCTCAGAACGCTTAAATTCTATGAATTGACGTTATAAAAATTAATTCCTTAAAAATGATGAATATCAAACTAGATTAAAAAAAACTCTTCAAATATACAATCTCTTGTATAAAGTAAAAAAACAAAACATGTGTACCAAAAGGGCTCCTACATTATAGGCGGTTGGCCTCGAAATGGCGAGCAGCTGGCCCTTCACTACTACCCAGAGGAATTTGTTTGTACCAGATTTACAGATATTGATTTGCAATAAGGGAAACGGTAATAGATAGGTTTATAACACTAATATAAATGATTACACGAATTTAAATGGCATTTGCCGGACAGATATTTATAATAAAAAAAAAATAAAATATATATAACTATAACACGCGCGTATTTACATATATGTAAGTACTATTACATAAAATAAGTAATCCATATTCACCCGACATATACAAAAACGTTTTTTTTTATGGAACCGTCGCCCCTCCACGACACCGCCAATAATAAACAATGGTCAGCCCACTTCGACGTTAATGGTACCAACAATTGAAATATCCTTCACTCGGTCACCAAGGGAATATACGACCGGTGATCACAGCATACGGACTACGACGGTCGGCACTTAAAAAATGCAGACAAAAAAATGCACACACAAACGATGCAACGCCCACGTGTTACAAAATAGCAAGCAGCGAATGGTCGTCGGTAAACACCGGACGCAAAACCGAACTATTACCAGCACTCGAAAATACTTCGCGGCTGGTCGAACGTGCAGACGGAAAACGGGGTGCACCGTAATGTAAGTATACGACCTGTCGACGTTCGACCAGACGACAGACAGGACAGGCTCACCGATTTGGCCGTGCTTGCTATAATAACAACGCTGATAACGAACGGTGATAAGAAGGCAGGTAGAAGGTTCGAGAATGTTCGATAATTAAAATAATTACCGGCTCCACGGCTTATATTTTGTACATTTCCTCCCCCTTTGGAAGACGTAGAGCGTCTTACAACTCGTTCGGTACATGGTGAAGTAGAAAGTTAATATGACGTAGAACACGGATGATCGATAACGAAATGACATTGGCTGTAGTTAGATGAATATGATTGTGAGCTATACAGGGTGACGATTCTATCATTCTACATAATTATACAACCAGAATAATTTAAACATTGTTCATACACCTAATTATATAAATTAAAAAAAAAATAATAATAAAAAATAATAAAATAACACAAAACAAAACAAGATACAAATAAGTGGTCACCCAGACTACTTTCTAACATGAAGTGCCGGTACATTAGTTTTTTTTTTTTTTTACAATAAATACAACAAAAAAAAATTCCCCTTTGCATCATATACTGATACAAAGAAAATATCACGACTATATACGTTTGATATATTATATATATAAATTAACATAAAAAAAAAAAATAGTCTAATGACAAAAAAAATTCAATAGTAACATAACTAATAAAAAATAAAAATGAAATAAATAAATAAATTGCTCCCTCTCATTCACCACCGCACTCCATTCCCAACCGTTGAAGACCCCATTGTACACCTAACATTTTGATTCAGAAATATAAATTTTAAAAAAAATAGTTGAGTTATGTGTGACATATTGCAAAATTGTTGGTGTTGGAGCTTCTCAACGTTATTTATTATGTAGGCAATTTAACAATTTTTACCACTGGACCCGTAAACGTCCCTGTAGCTGTGTGTAAGCGGACGACTCGTACTACACCATCAGCGCCAGGTAAAACCTCTTGTATACGGGCTAGATGCCACTTTAACGGAGATACATGCGGGTCTTTTATCACTACCATATCATTAACGGCGATATTTGGTGCGTTGGTAGTCCAACGACTGCGGGTTTGTAAGGTATTCAAATACTCGTCACGCCAATGGCGCCAGAATGACTGCGTAGATTGGTTTATTAGTTTCCACCGATGAACAAGTGGACGAGACAAATCAGAAATCTTATTTTCGGGTATCGAGAGTAACGGACGTCCTATTAAAAAATTACCAGGCGTAAGACAATTATATTCAGTTGGGTCAGAGGAAAGTGGAACCAACGGGCGCGAATTAAGGATTGCTTCTACGCGACATAACATCGTACAGAACTCGTCTAAGGTATATGTGTGTTCTCCCATGATCCTAACCATTAGATTCTTTGCAGAACGCACAGCCGCCTCCCAAAGACCACCAAAATGGGGTGCACCTGGAGGATTAAAGTGCCAGGAACAATGAACACTAGCAACTATACGATCCATACATTCCGGATCATTAATAAGTTCACGCAATTGGTTGGACGCACCCACAAAGTTCGTACCACAGTCCATATATATATCAGTAGGGAGCCTTCGTCGAGCTACAAAGCGGTGTAAGGCGGCCAAAAAGGCATCAGTCGATAAATCGGATACATATTCTAGGTTGACCGCTTTCACGACAAAACAAACGAAAACGGCTACATATACCTTGTACTGTCGGGATTTTCGTAAACGTTGTTCTGTCATAGGCAGAGGATCGGCAAAGTCTATCCCTACGCGTGAAAACGGGTGACATTCGGCTACTCGAGATTTAGGTAGATCGGCCATTACTGGCTGCGGGTTAATGGATGCGAGGCGAACGCATATCGTACATTTACTGATAATGGTTCTAATCAGCGTATTCATTGATAAAATCCAGTATTGTCTATTAATAAGAGACGTTATTATCCTAGGACCGCCGTGACCGGTGAGGTCATGCCAATGACGTATTAATAGTACAGAAAAATGAGACCTTTTGGCTAATAATACAGGATGTTTATGTCCTTCAAATAATTGGGAATTGGACAATCAACCACCTACACAAATTAACCCGTGTTCGTTGATAAAAGGACAGAGACGCGCTATTGGATTTACCGTTATAGGAAGGTCATGCGAGAGTTCATAAAATAGTTTACCGAACGTGAAACGTTGCGAACATTTCGCAATAACAACAGCGGCATGATCCAAATCATCCCTCGACAGGAATGTACCACGAGAACTCTGACGCCGACAACAGTTAATAAATTTAATCATACGCGTAACAATACGTACCATACGTATATATGTCGAAAACCGGTCATACCATTCCGATTCGGGTTGATTAGGAGCACTAGCAAGCATCGCTAAGGTAGCCGGTATCAACGCTTTAATCTCCGGAAAATTTTCGGAGGGTATAACAGGTACTACCTTATGCCAGTTATTGGTTGATAAGTACAAAATATCAGGTGCCTTCCAATATAAATCATTATTAATAAGTCCTGCGGGAAAAAGACCTCGTGACGCACAATCGGTGGGGTTATTAGCTGAGGGGATATAATTCCATTGACAATTGGGTAACAACGTCTTAACTTTATATATACGATTCGATACAAAAATTTTGAAGCTTTCGTGTGGGACTTTGAGTCAATTTAAGACAATCGTCGAATCAGACCAAGCATATGTGTCAATTACGTCGACTTTACGATTTAGCGTAGACGTAAGACGGGCCATCCAACGGGCCAACAAAACGGCTGCACAAAGTACGAGTCTAGGAATGGTGGACGCTTTTGTCGGGGCCATTTTGGTCTTAGCACCTAATAACGAAATGACCGGCTGTCCGGATTTATCAATTAATTTTAAATATACAATTGCTGAATAACCTTTCTCGTACGCGTCACAAAATCCACACAAATAACAATGGGTTTCAAGTTGGGTACCTACAAAACGAGAAATTTTTAGTTGTTTTAAATTAGGAAGATCATTGACAAATTTACGCCATAACTCGGATAACTCAGATGGCAACTGATCATCCCAGTCGAGATTAGTTTTCCACACACATTGCATTAAATACTTGGCATAGAATATGACTGGTGCTAAAAAACCTAACGGGTCAAATATTCTAGCTATAAGCGATAACATGCCGCGTTTTGTAGTTATTAGAACTACAGACTGCATAACATAATGAAACGTGTCGTCTCTGTGGTTCCAATTAAGTCCGAGAACCTTGATACTGATACCATCACTATCGTCGAACGTTAACGACTTGGTGGCCCGATCTTCAAGCGGAACATTTTCTAAAATTTCCTCCGTATTAGAGGCCCATTTTTTCAATTGCATACCGGCTCGACTTAAAACGGAACATAAGTCGGACTGTAACGCGGTAGCTGCGTCTACAGTGTCGGCGCCAACACATATACCGTCTACATAAGTACTGAAAAGTAAAGCATCGCGAACGACTGGAAAGTTGTCGCAGTCATGTTCAGCTATGTAATGAAGATATCTAATGGCCAAAAAAGGCGCACAATTTACCCCATACGTCACGATATTAAGCTCATATATTTTTAGTTCCTCATATGGAGATGGACGCCACAGGATGTTCTGATAACAGCCATGTTCGGGGACTATAAGTATATGTCTATACATTTTGTTAATATCTGCAGTAAATGCATGTCGTGATAAACGAAACAATGTGAGTACGTCAATTATATCCCGCTGTAATTTTGGTCCCGGAAACAGCACATGATTTAATGACGTGCTCGAGAATGTTTGCGGGGACGCGTCAAAGACCACACGTATTTTTTCCTCCGCGTCAGATGGCTTAAACACGGCGTGATGAGGGATAAAAAACGACCCTGGCGACGTAACTGGGACATATGTCCTAAAGATAAATATTCAGACATAAAATCACAATAGGACTCTCGAAGACAACTATCAGCTATGAGTTTCTTCTCAAGTGACTCAAACTGTTTAAGAGCCATAGCGTGTGATCCGTTAAAGGTATTTTCATTGACAGGTTGACGAAATAACAAAGGCACACTAAAACGACCGGATTCGTTACGAAAACATTGATTACGAAAAATGAAGTCACATTGACCTGCATGTGTAAACTCTTCGGGTGCGGACTCCAGTTCTTCAACCCGCCAAAATTTATCCTTTAAACTTTCAACGGAAGAAAGAAGTGAGATAGGACATGAAGTAGAAATAGGCGAGGAAAAATTCTCCTTTTCCTGCGGAACCGAGCCTATAATCCATCCAAACACTGAACTAAAAGCTACTGGAAACGGGTCACCTACTGAAACGCGTTTACCATCTAACATGCGTGCGAATAGATCTGCACCTAACAATATATCAATAGTATCTGGGACCGCAAATAACGGATCTGCTAAAGCTAGATTTTTATATTTATTTACGATATCTTCGGATATTGGTTGTCCAGGCATTTTTACCGTAATAGAGGGAAGTAC
>JAIPRL010012208.1:0-12358 GCA_025469235.1 Pemphigus obesinymphae | reverse complement strand
GTAGGTTCAGTGAAAGTAACTGGGTCTGTTTGACGGTGGTCAGGTGGAACGGCTTCTAGCAATGCAGCTGAATTGCTAGACCATTTTCTAAGTTCAAATTGCCCACAGGTAAGTACCTTAATAAGATCTTGCTGCAATTTAAGAGCACTAGTTTCGGAGTCGGCTCCAGTAGCAACGTCATCTACATATAAATCATTGAGTATAACTCTTTGAACATCCTGTAATGTCTTTCCTTCATCAGTTGCCAACTTATGTAACGTTCTGATCGCCAGAAATGGCAAGGAATGTTGCCCAAATGTAACAGTTGACATCTCATATGTTTGTACTGGTTGGGTAGAATGGAATCGGAAGAGAAGTCGCTGGTAAGAACAGTACTCTGGAGTGACGACAATCTGTCGAAACATCTGTTTTATGTCTGTCGTAAAGACAACTGTATGCAAGCGAAACCGTATGATGATGCCAGGTATATCCTATTGAAGTTTAGGTCCTAGGAAGAGATAATCGTTTAACGATTAACTGTTTGATGTAATGGCAGAGGCGTCATAAACTACGCGTACTCTGGTAGTTGTATTTTCTGGTTTTACAACAGCATGGTGAGGAATATAGTAGGATGCTGTATCGTTTGTGTTGGTCATTTCAACCAGGTTCATATGACCAGCATCCAGGTAATCTTGCATGGCTTCATCGTAGTCCCGTCGCAGTTCCGTTGATTTTGACAGACGGGATTCCAATTGCAGTAAACGTTTCAACGCCATGTGTCGAGATTCTCCAAGTCGTGGTGGGTAGTATATGAATGGAAGATGTACCATATATCGTCCATCTGGTTGTTTAGTAATAGTGGTACGATAGATTTCCTCACATCGTTCTTCTACAGGACTGATTTTGGAGATAGTAGGAATTTCTTCAATTTCCCAAAAACGACGTAGCGTTGTGTTGATCGAATCTAAGGACGTGAGTAATATGGTAGTTGTAGTTGACGTGCTGTTTGGTGATCGACCCATTAAAATCCATCCAAAAATGGTCTGGATTGCAACAGGTTCATTATCCATACCTATTTTTCGATTTCCACTTATTATGTATGGAAAAACTTCTGCGCCTAGTAATATGTCGATCGGTAATGGTTCGTTATATCTAGGGTCGGCAGGTTCCAGTCCTTCAAGGTGTGACCATTCAGCTCGAGTTACGCGTTCTGAAGGAATGAGTCCAGTGATTCGAGGAAGCACGAAGGTTTCAACTGTAATTTGAGGGGTGTCTTGTCGTACTGGCCTGATAATAATCTCTGTTTTTGCTTTTATCGGAGGTACCTGCATACCGGCCATAGCTTGCACGGACATACAGCAATTTTGTCGTGGTAAGATTAATCGTTTTCAACAATGTTCGGTCATAAAATTACTTTCACTTCCACTATCCAGGAGGGCTCGCGCTTCTTGATAATGTGCACTAGCATCTTTAACAAGAACAGCTATCGTTGACATCAGCACCCCCGAACGGTAAAGGACCTTTGCTGATGCCGAAAACAAGGAACTCACAGTGTTTGGTTCGGTTTCAGGGTCTGCAGTGCCAAAATGTAACAAAGAATGATGACGACCACCACATTCTGAACACAGCCTGGTAGTTTTGCACTGAGAGCTCATATGTTCACTAAAACACATGAATCAGCGATTAAGCTCTCTAATGGTCTGATATCGATCTTTTGGTGTCTTCCCTTTGAAGACAGGACAAGCTATTAGTAGATGTCCAGGTTTCACTTTACAAACTTGACATGTAAATTGTAGTTTGTTTTCACTTTGGTCTTTTTGCTGATGTCTATTCGACTGATGTCCTCGGAAGAATATACACAGTTCATCCACGCCAAGACGAATACTTCTGTCTTCGCTTTCTTTTGGTAAACATTAGGGGCCCGACAACCTTTAATTACCTGCGTCCTGTGGATGGTGTGCTGTGCGCCACTTTTTGGGAGACTTGCCAACGTTTGAATTTGCTCGAAAACGATACATATTGGGATTCAACACTCGCCGATGCAACTGTTTCTGCGCCAGCGAATCAAATTCGTACGTTGTTTGCGATCATCATAGCCACATGTCATCCATCCAACCCGAATGCATTATGAGAGAATTATAAGGACGAGATGGCTGACGACATTTTGCATAGAGTTTGCACGACAATTTTGAATTTTGATCTTGAAATTAACGACAAGATGCGTGACGAAGCATTAGTTCTGATCGAAGACATGTGCGTGTTCATGTGTGGCAGTCTGTTATCGACATTGGAAATTCCAGCGCAAAATCGTTCGACGCACGATGCGTTCAATCGTGAATAGCAGAGGGAGAAAAACTATGATCAAGACGAGCTGGCTGAAAGAGTCCGGACAAAGGTACCGCTGTTGAATGCCGAGCAGAAGAATGTATACGATTCGCTGATATAGGTTGTTGATGATGGAACGGGAGGCATTTACTTTCTCGATGCTCCTGGTGGAATAGGCAAAACGTTCGTTATTTCATTGATTCTGGCAACAATTCGGTCATGATTTCAAATTCCGTTGGCTGTTGCATCCTCTGGCATTGCTGCCACATTGTTGGAAGGCGGTCGAATTACACATTCCGCTTTGAAGCTACCAATGAATCTTCTCATGGTTGACAAACCTACGTGCACAACGACCAAGAATTCAGTGACAGTGAAATTGATGCGAGATTGCAAAATCTTCATTTGGGATGAATGCACTAGTTTTGGAGGCAGTTGACCCAACGATGAAGGATTTACGAGGTGCTTCGAGACGATTTGGTGGGGCAATGATATTGCTCTCCGGAAATTTTTGTCAAACACTTCCCGTCATCCCGAAATCTATTGCTGCTGATGAACTTAACGTGTGCCTGAAATTGTCGTTTTTGTGGCGGATTGACAAGAAGTTGAAATTGATCACTAACAGGAGACTTGCGTTGCAAAACGACGCATCGGCTGTTGAATTCTCGAGACAACTGATGGCGCTTGGCAATGGCCAAATTCTGGTTGATGTTTTGACTGGATTAATATTGTTCCCGGAAAATTTTTGTGAATTCACATCGTCGAAGGAGGAACTCATCACAAAAGTGTTCACAAGCATTGAAAACAATTATAAACATCTTGATTGGATAAGTAAATGGGCAATACTAGCAGCAAAGAATAAGGACGTCGATAGCTTGAATTGTATTATTCAAAGTAAAATCGTTGGAGAATTAACCTCATACAAATCCGTTGACAGAGTGACCGATGAAAATGAAGCGACTAACTATCCGGCATCATCCTAAATTGTACAATGGTACTCGATTATCCGTCAAGAAACTGATGAACAATGTAATACAAGCAACGATCATCAAGGGCAAATTCAAAAAAGAGGAAGTCCTTATCCCACGAATTCCGATCTTTCCAACAGATATTCCATTTAAATTCAAGCGGATTCAGTTTCCCGTTCGATTGGCTTTTGCAATGACAATCAATAAATTGCAAGACCAATCGTTGGAAGTCTGTTGGATCAATTTAGAATTTTCATGTTTTTCGAAAGGTCAGCTATACGTTGCCAGTTTGAATGTTGACAAACGATCTTCGTTATTTGTTTTCGCGCCAGAAAACAAAACGAAAAACGTTGTTTATCATATTGTACTCAACTTATTTCTGTTTCAATTCAAATAAATCAATAAATAAATTCTTGAAGTATATGTTTCATTATCATTCTAAAGTTTATCTAAAAGCGTTAAGTTCACCGGATCCACTTAATATTTAAAAAAACTTTTTGGCTACACAACGTTTGCCGGATCAGCTAGTTATAAATAAAAAAGCTAAGTAAATACTATGAAGGCATGATAAACAAATCCAATAATATTTATATTATCATAATATATAAATAATGATTTTTCTTTTGTACCTTAGAAAGGGGTCAGAGGATATTTTTATTACTTTCAATGTGGGTTATCGGTTACAATTACCGGTAAATTTAAAAACCCAAAATATAATTTTCAGTTACGGTTACCGATGACTGCTTCATAAAATAAAAATAAAAACCGGGAGCGGTTACAGTTCTTAAATAAGTGGTTTTTAACCGGTTAAAAATCGGTTACTTTTTTTAAGCCCAGCTGTTGGGATACTTTCATAACGTAACTAAAATATAAATTCTCTCTTCGTGGATTAGAATAATAGAATAACTGACAATTTTGAAAAATAGATTTTTTGCATATTCTAATTCGTAAAATTTTTCGGCATTTTTTGTTCTGACAAACTTATTAAATCACTTATATTTAAAGAGTTAGTCAGAATAAAAAGTTCTAATTCTTGATATATAATGATTGATCTGTTTTTTAGGATAACATATTATAATAATAATAATATATATATATCTAACATACCGTTTACTAATGTTAGAATAAAAATGTTCTATATCGAAAACAATAAGCCATTGGTACAATAATTATCTGATAACCTGTTTTATTATTGAATCTATTTTACAATACAGATATATGGTGAGTTAGTCGTATGCTAAAAATAAAATTTGGAGATAATTTCATAATAATATACATAATAATTTTATGCTAAAATAGGCAAGTACATATTACCGATATTTTTTATTATGCATATTATCTACCAAAGATCAAGTAGTGAGAAACAATTAAAGTTGACATTAATTTCAAAAACAAAACAATCAAATGAAGTTATAGTTAACTCATACGAAACATATAATAGAATTGTTTAACTTAGGTACCCACCTATTTTAGAGGTATTAAAAATGATAGTGCAAAATTAAATTTGTGGAAATCATAATTTTGAGTTATATGATTAAATCTGTACAAAAATGATAGATACTTTCGCAAATATTATGAATCACTATAATATTATTTAATTACCTAGGTATATCAATTATTTATATAAAATTTTTTTTTGTTGATTACCACTATTTTTTTGTTAGTAGATTTTACCAATCAGTATTATAGTTTGACTATTAAATTAAGATACCTAGTTAGGTGCAAACTTAAAATTTGGTAAATAGTGCATAAAAGTAATTTTGTACAGATGGTATTAAACCGAGCCTATAAGCCGAGAAGAAGTGGTAACTTTAAAAGAAATGTTACGGTTATCGATACATACCCATGTAACAAAATAGGCATCCAACATTAATTTTACTATCAGTTTAACCATAATTGGAATTTTCGTCTCGGATACATCTGGTATTAAAAGAAAATTATATGGAAAAAATCGCTCAAAAACAATATACACCATTTACAGTGACCATTTACAGTAATGTGGATAACCTATAGTCATGTTTAAATGTTACAGCTTAAACTAATTAAAATTAGTTTAATTAATTTTAAATATGAGGTTATTTTAAAAAATAACCTCACATTTAAAACATGTAAGTTGCATATTGTGTTTTACGCATCAATCAAAACAACAAATAATTTAATTGCTTTTACGATTTAAGTTTTATAGATAAACTTCGTCGCATCAAAATTTTTCTTTTTATGCAAATATTTTAACAATAGAAAATGTACTGAAAACTTGTAGTGAATATAAATGAATCTAGATATTAATATATGTTATGAAAATAAATTAAATATTTACTGAAAAATATATTCAAATCATTAATAACATTTCTAGAAACTTAATGCTAACCCTTAAGTAAGCTCGTGGAGGTCTATTTCCCCCATCAAAAATAAAACTTCTAAATTACAAAAAATTGAATTTGTATATATTTCTATATTTAGTAGATGGTTTGCATAATAACTTTTAATCGATTTTCGTGTAATAGAAAGTTTTAAAATATGTTTAACTGTTTTAAAATATACTTCAAAATGGCAGATTTCATATTTACTTCCAATGCGATTTGTAATGTAATAACTGTTTTTTGGACTTGTATTTTCATAATAATATATGTACATGTAAATTCTATATATTACAAAATTATTATTGCGGTTGATTGTGGGATATCCTTAATAAAATAAATGTTTTATTTTGAATATTTTACAACATTATTTGTTGTTGTGTACAATAAATGATTTTATAATAATAAACATGAACGTACCTACTATTTAACAGTTGATTATCAGTTTTATGGTGTCCATAAGTTTTACGACAGTTAGCTTGTAATGTTAGATTTCTGATTTTTAGGGGGTCCTCACCCCCTATCACTGGAAAGCAGTCGAAAAAACAAAAAAATGATAAACTATAAAATTAGTCGTCAAAAATCAGAAATTTATTTAAATTCATTTCATCGTCATTGTATATACGAATTAAAAGAAATATAAATTAACTTAATAAACTTTGTATGTTCAAGTTAATGGCTATGAACCTTACAAATTATTTATGAACACAAATAAATTACTTCGATATGGTAGAATTAGCTGAAATTATTTAACTAATTGGGAGGTAATAAAAAAAAGTTATAAAGTGGGAGAATGATTATTCCTGTAAAATGGTAATATATATTAACGAAAAGTTCATCAATCGTCAATGTTTATAACTTAATAATATTTAATAATTATGATTGTTTAAACGAAATAATTATAAGAAAAAATGTGCGATTATTAAAGATTGTTTTGGAAAAATAATTTAAGCCGACAATGCAAGAAAATTTATTTGACATATTTGTATATTGGTGTACACAGTGTTCGAATGAGGGGGTTGTCGTAAAAAGACAGAACTCTTCTACTATTTTGAAATATTTGGACAACTCCCTCACTAATTATATTTTATAATATACGAGTTATTTAATTTGATAGGACCCTTATTTTTTAAAGCCTGATAGCACTCCTTCTTTTTTCCAACTCGAGCACTGGGTGTACACATAAACACTTTAATGATAGCTAACTAAGAAGATTTCTGTTTTGAAAATAACAATTAGAAGTATCAAGTCTGTTTTATAATTGTTAAAATGTATAACTGATAGGATGGAATGCTAATTTCGTCAAACTTCTTCCATAATAAACTATGGTTGCGTCACAATTCAATTAAACTTTTTAAATAATTCAATCCTGACGATGTTGTAATACATCAACAAAAGTTTTTGAGAAACCGGTATACCTTGTAACTAATTATTATAGTTTTTAATTTTAAACAATTTTATTATTCATTTATGAGTACAATGAATATATTTAAATTATTTTAAGTTTACTTACTAACACATATGTCATCTGTAAACATTGTATACACATGTTAAAAATAAATTTAATAAAAGTGTTTTTATATGACGAATACATGAATTTAAAAGACAATATTTCATTTTATGTATATTTTAGTACTTAGTTATTGTAACTAATTGTATTTAAAAAATTAATATTTACACTTTTTGTCTACTTATAAAAATAATAAATTTTGTCTTATTTTAGATTTTATGATCTGTAAATTGAATAATGGTTTCATCATACTTTACTCTGTGTATACTCTGAGTTATATATAAAATCATAAATTTTAATTTCAATACAACTACTACATTCATTCTACTTAATAATTTCAATATAAGTTGGAAATGGAAAATTTATTCTAAGAATTATTGACAATCTAATGCAAATTTGAATACATTTGTTTTTACCTTTGATTAAATGGTTATGTATTAAAAATTATATTAAATAAAATTTAATATAAATATTATATACCAATATACTAAATAGAAATAAAATAATATAACTTCTAACTTATATGTATTAATACAATATGTGTTCAAATTTATTATAATCCTATAGATTTATCTCTCAGGCTTTACAAATAAAAATTAATTTACTGTATTAATTTTGAGTATACATTTTTGCATTTATTAAATTTGACTAATAGGATTTGAGTACCGATAGTGGCATTCAAATTTTTTAAAATTTTAATAATTGAAGAACACGTCTGATATTTAGTTTGTACGTTTAATACAATAATCGTGGCGTGGGAAGCAAATCTACTCCATTTTGTTATTCAAAATGTCAAACATCATTTATTACAAATTAGCTCTGCCGTAAACTTATAAAGGTCATATTCTTATTTTACCAATAGTTCTTTTACGTGTTAAGTAAACTTACCTTTATAGCAGAAAATTTGTATTTTGGGAAAATAAAAAATTAGGTTATCATAAATGTTAATTTATTTTTAATAATTTTATACCAAATTTTGCACAGAATCATTTTGCAAATGTAATAATATATATTGGCTTTTAAATTTAATAAGAAACATAATAAAAAACATATTATAATCTAGATAACTTCTACGGGCCAGATAATATTTGATGGCCCTGATGTGACCGGTAATCGCGTGTGCCTTTTTTCATCAATCAAAATTGTGATAAACACATTTGAAATATTAAATTATTATAGATTTTATCACTAAATATAATTATTATACTTTATATTTATATATATATATTAGTATTTTATAATGTCTAAAAATATCTATTCGTTTGCAGACGGTACAATATTAGCAGACATTTAGATTAGAAACCACCCATGTTAATTTGATTTAAAAATGAATTATACAAAGAATAAATGGTACGAGAAAATTATTGAAAAAAAAATATCGAATGACTTGAATAAAACAGGTACCTATTTATAATATACTGGTATATAAGATAATATGTTCCTACTTTTTGATTAACACAACCATTGAAATATCTAGCAATCAAGAAACTACGAGACCTAGATAATTTAAAATTTAAATGCATCGTAACATCACAAATTATCTATAAGAAACTGTGTTAGGTTAGTTATTTTTAAAAAATCACTATATTACATTACTAGTTATAAAATAAGAAACGTAATTAAATTACTTTTTCGTCATTTAAATATAAAAGTAATTTATTATTATACTTTTTATTTCAAAAGTAACTAGTTACAATCAGATTACTTTCAAAATTTTTAAATATAATGTAAAAATGAAAATAACAATATATTATGTTAAAATTTAAAACTGACTTAATTTTTATCAGATTTTATAATCGTCATTTAAAAATATTAAAAAACAAAATTATGCTGTCGGCTAACTTTTATAAAGTCATACAATCGTTAAAGTATCTGTATTCACACGTAATCAATTTTAAATGGATTTATTAGTATGAATTAAATTTTTATTTATATAAAAATAAGGCGATATTTTATAAAGTTATCCTTAGAAAATATTCCTAACTCTAATCCTATTAGAAAATAAAATTTAAAGATAATTAGTAAAAACACCTAAGTAATAGAAACTATTATTTTAGTAAATACACGATACACAACTTATAAGGGACCGAAAACAGATAAAAGAAAAACATATATGATAAGGAGTGATAATGTAACGCGCTTTATCAAGTAGTTGCCATAGGATTTTAAAACAAGCCATAAAGCTAAAATTTAAACCACGTGGCCTCAGTCATGAAAATCGCGCATCTCTAGACGCATGCTAAGGAATTACACCTTAAGCCGGCAATCGATTTTTCTACACTACCAAAATATAGTACAATATACGATATATAGTATATATAACCAACAGTAGGTAGGTAGGTCATTACTAGTTAAAACCAGTGAATGAATTAGGAATAGACGCCGGTGGACAGAGGTCCTAGATACCTAGGTTAGGACCTACTCTTCATTTTTTTTCATGCTCAACAGCGTACTCCTTTAATTATTTTTAAAGAAGTGCAGTGTCCATTTTAATTTTTATTTAATATTTTTCAAAAATAAAATTTTTGGTGATAAAATAATGAAATTACGAAAACGAATATTTTTTTTTCTTATCGAATTATAGGTATTATATAAAAATAATGATATAAAACTTTGAATAGTTGGTCTTTTTGAAATTATAGGTAATTAATAATCTTTGTTATCAAACATAATGGTTAAATATAAAATGATGGTGACATCTTGGAGAAATCAATTAGACACCAATAATTATCCACTATTAGGTAGTTGTTTACATTTAATTTATTATAGAATAGCGATTTTCGTTCTATTTCCACCAATCATCACTATGTTTTGCATTTAATGTTGTCTTATATATGTTTTCATTCGAATTTTAGATTAGGTACACAGCATTTAATGAGAGTTATTCAAAGAGTATTTCAAAGTGATGAATTTGTGATTTTGCCTGTAGATAGTTTTCTTGAGTGAACAGGAAATCTATACCAAAAATATATATAAAGTTATAATGTCAGAGACTTAAATTTTCATTATTTATTTACAGTACCACTGATAAAATTACGTATTGACGTGTTATTAACAAGATCAAATTTTCAAATTGTAGTAATATAATTATAATTGTATAAAGTAATTAATAAAAATATTTGTTTAAAAATAAATACTGAATTTTGGTTTAGATCTACAGCTCACTCGATAATCCATATAATAAATCAATTATTTTAATGGAAAATGGATTATAATTTTTAATGAATATTGCTGTAACTGTGTTTGATCGAAAATATGTAACCCAACGTTGATGTGTAAAAATTTTTGTATTTTTATATTTTTTTCATTTTATATAATAATCCAAAACTATTTTAAAAAATATCCCTTCGTTGAGCATTTTTGAAGAAGTCTGATACTTTTATTTTATTCTACTCGGAAATTAAATTAGTCAGTGGATATTAAAACCAGTAAAATCCAAAATCCCCTTTGTTCACAAATATGAAAACCTATCTTAAATTGTACAATACTTATTTTTCAATGAGAGCTGAATGTATTATTATTTTCAGTACAGTTGCTAAGTTTTAAGCCTCACCTTCAATTTAAGTAAATGCTAGCTTATGACTTTTTTCTATAAGGCATATTCCTCTACTCCGAAATTGCTTTCTCGATCACACTCCGCAAAATAAGGTTTCCTTTTCAAATATCTTGGATTCTCTTTATTTCCTTATCTGAATTTTACTGTAGAAAAGCTATCACAGTTTTAGATTTAATTAAACGCAATTCAGTAATGTCCAGTTTCGTCATTTTTCTCCGCATATTCTATTTTACTTATCAGTATATATATTTTTGTATGGGACAAATCTGTGAATTGCATGATTTAAATCATACAATCGTCAATAATGTTAAAATACAAATATATATTGGCAAACAATTATCATCTAATATACTCAGGGCGAAAATTAAAACAATTATTATTTATTTAAAATGTTCGTATTTAATCAAATATATATAATTAGAGAATTACATTAGAGACTTACAATCAAGTGTTTCTTTTGTAGATCCTAGATCAATATAAATAAAATAGTTATTATTAAAATATTTATCTACCTATATCGCTGTTTAGAACAATAATATGAAATAAAGTCAAATATGGAGTTATTGTATTTTGTTGTATATGAGTAATTCAGAAAAATTAACTAAATTATAAATAAATAAATTTGTAAATTTGCCGTGTACAAATTTTAAAAATAGACTTAACATAATTAAAATAACCACACACACTCACGTTTTAATATGTTATACTTATATAATATAAATTATCAATTAAAAAAGGAGAATTAACTATTTCATTGTTATTTTAGTATTTATTTAGTCTGTAGCGTCGTTTTAATCATTTATGTTTACAATTTTAAATATTAATTAGTTTTTGAACATAGTGAGAAATTGATTAGTTTTACTCAAATTTGATAGTTCTATATTTTTTTTTTCGTATATAATACCAGAAGATTCAATACCTTCTGGATTACAGACCATAAATACCACATCTGTCGGTCATAACACACGAGACTAAAAAAAGTCGCAAAAAAACGGTCAAATAAAATTATTTTTACATTTATCGTTATGATAGTATTAAATCACGCCATATAAAATGATAAAATCACTGAATAATATGCAACACTAAATAACGTGGTTATTATGGTTATCGGGTTATTATAATCTATATTATGTAATACTAATTCGCATAGAATTTTCCGGATAGATGGAGTCGATATTTTTATAGATATTTTGCAAAAAAAGTTTTCTAATAAAATTATTTTAGATAAATGTAATTTATTTATTTATATAGTTATTCTTTTATATATATATTATTTATTTACTTATAGTTAGATTTTTTTAAATAATTTTTCTAAGCGAAAAGGAGTGCTACCAAATATAACTTAGAAATAGTATATATCAATAAATAATATTATACTAAACTGTGCTAAAAATAATTTTTCCAATACAATGATTTAACCAAAAAGTTACATATTAACAATACAATCTAAAGAGCAATTTAATCAGCAATAATGTTCTCTCTTCACAAAAACTCCCACTCGACTTTTTATTCCCGAAAAGTTAATGACAAAAAAAAACTAAAATTTTAAATATGATTGTATATTATTTATAATTATATTATATGTAGCCAACGACTTCATTGCACTATCAAATTCGTACTGTTGTCAATAATTCCAGAATAGAATAGTTTCATATATTAAGTAAAT
>JAIPRL010012207.1:0-12359 GCA_025469235.1 Pemphigus obesinymphae | reverse complement strand
GGTCGTCGCCGAAAAACCGGTTGCCGACGGGGCGGCACAGTGCTTTTATCACGACGGCGGGTACGCACTGTCTGATTCGCGCGGACGCGCGATAACTCGGGTTTTATGATAAATCTGTTCCCAACAGTACCATTGACATAAATTTCCTTATATCATCCGCATTCATTGTAATGCGTGCGGGTTGCATCACTCTGACTTTTCAAGTGCTATAATATTATATGTGATTATTGGTCTAGAAAAAAAATCATTTTTTTAAAGTACTGTTCAAGTTGAAACTGCGGTTCAGTACAGTTACATTATAATATTATTATTAAATATAGTCTGGAGTATCGCCTTTTAGATGCATGTAATAATGTATATAATTTTGATTTTTCCTTTGATTCGCAATATAAACTAAAAATTATAATAATGAATAGTAGTTAAACTTACATGTACTAATTGCATATATATGTATTTTTTTTTCTTCTTTTCTCTCTCTCTTTTTTCCTTCTGTTTAAATATCTAATACCTAAATCGGTGCTGTATAATATTTTGTAAAACTTTAATAACTGTACTCATTATCCCTTTGGGGTGTTAAAAACTTTAAATAAAAAAAAAAAAAAAAAAAATATAAATATATTCATTAATGATTTGTGTTCAATTAATATTCTAATAATTACAATTGTCTATGATTGCAGTAATAAATCGACTTGATTACGAATGTAAATATTATACTATTATTTAGTCATAATTAATATTCTAATAATCAATGTTTTTTTTTAAAGTCGTTTTTTAATTATTATTAAAATATATATATTATATATATTTATATATATTAAAAATAAAATATTGGGAGCAGTAGTAGATCTAAGAAAAAATGCCTAGGAGCCAACCATTGTGGTGGGCCTATTATTTCAAAAAAATTGATTAACTTCTAAAGTTAGGAGTAAACAATTATTTTAACTGTATTTATTTATTGATATTTCTTGAGTATTTGTTTAGTATAGTATATTGTAGTGTAGTATATCTATAATACCTACTGATACTTCCTAGTGTGTATATTCTATTATATAGATAATTATTGGTCAACGTAGGCAGCAACATTATTTTTATTTAAAATAATATTCTTTAGAAATTTTACTTTTAAAGAATCCAAAACTGTTTGTACATATAAATCGATAGTTAAAAAAATTACCCGAACCAAATATCTATGGGTGTGAAATTAAATTTGTTATATTTTTAAAAATAATTCAATTTCTTGTTCAAATTTAAACCAATTAATTGTATATAATTAAGATTTAGATAAAATCTTCAAGGAATAGTGTAGGATTGAGAATATTAAATAAAAAAAATAAGGAAAAGTGATAGAATATATAAGAAGAAATGAGTGTCAGAAAAACTGTTTTGAATACAGTTAATACATATGCCCTAAATATGAGCTGTAAGGATATCTAAAAGATAGTGATATGGCCAATACTAAATGAACTAAATTAAGTAATTCCTGAATGTGAGAATATTGTGAATGAGGAAAATATGGAATTGATTAATGTATAGTGTGTGGACAGTATGGATTTGGAAAGAGAAATGAGGATGAAGAGAAAATACTTGAATTTGATTTAGCATATGCATAAGCGATTGTAAATAATTTTACAGGAATAGAGTAGAATATTATATAACAAATACAAGTAGAGGGAAGAAATTGACTATTTTAAATGGATGAGATGGAGTTTAAAACAATGAGAGGAATGAAAGGTTATCACCGGTGAGAGTGTAAGAAGACAATTTTAGATAACAATTGTGGAGATTTGATGCAGGAAAAATTAAGTTCACAAAAATAAAAATATATTTAAAAAACCTATGATTATATAGTAGAAATGAACTAATGAAAATAAAATTAATCATGTGGAATCATTGAAAATAGTTCTCCGGCCACTTTCCTCCAGCAGGTTCCCGCACAATGATGGGAAATAGTTAATGTAAGCTTAGCTACTGTAGATATACGGGATATATATTTTTCTTCTGAGTTATTAGGGGACATATTATTAGCAGAGTTATATTCTTCCATTGATGAGATAGTCTTGAATCGTTTCCTGTTACTCGTTGATTGTTGCCATGATTTATTTCTCTTTAATGTAGGTTTAAAGTTGTCTTTGGTAGGTTTCGTTGTAGGTTTAACCGCTGAACTGCCAAATTTTTTGCTCTTTAGTAACACCCATAAGCCTTTTAAGCACGAGTGTCCCGTTTCCCTGGGAAGTGTTGGTCGGGTTGTTGGATTGTCCCTGGGAATACCTGAAAATAGTAACTGAAATGTTATAAAGAATAGTTTGTATAGACTCTCCATATAATAAAAACCGTTCTAGGTATGTGGAAATGTTATAAAAATAACTGTTCGCATTTCTTCATCGATGGCTAAACTTGAAAAATGTAATGTTATCGGTAATATGAAATGTGTCCAGTGTATACCAAATATATTTTTTAGTAGCGAATAGTTCTGATTTGTCTTGTGAGTCATATATGAGGCTATGTTCTCCAAGTAGGGATGATTTAGGGATTTAGTGTTTATCAGAAATGTATTTAACTTGTAAATGTTTGGATCATTGGCTCTCATATTAGATATGAATGAATGCCAGTCACTGTCTCTGTTGTCTCCGAAAAGATTTTTAACTATACTGGTTTGGTTATTAGAACGACGTTTGGCGTTTGGGTTTCTTGAGTGTTGCCAAAATCTGCGTAGTCTTCCTTATTTACTGATTTTATATTTATTATTATTTATATATTTAAATATTTTATTTTTATAATTTGGATTATTCTAGGTAGTTGCTTGAGAGTTGATTAATCCGATAGTGATTTTGAGTTCTCTTTTAGGTTGATTTGTATTATGCAGGTGAAATGGTCTATTGTGTTTTCTAGTTTGACTATATTTGTTATTATTGGGTTTGGAGTTGAGATGCAAGAATGCGCATCCACTGAGAATTTATTTCAGTTAGTGATGGACTTGATTCTTGGACATGGAGATGATTTAAAAATAGTATAGTGATAAATATGTGATTATGATCTGTGATAAGTCTTCGATATTTGTTAGATCGAACTGATAATCAAGGTTTTTTATGATTGTCCCATCTAACACATCTGTATTGTCATTCAATTGGTCTGAAATGTGACTGAGAGTGATTGGAGTAGTTTTAGAGTAATTATTATTATACATGTGTGAGAATAAAGGTCGTTCAGCTGGATTAGTTGAGCGACTGTTCCAGTTAGTGTGTTTGGTGTTTAAATCACCTGGGAGAATTGTTGGGAGATTAGTGTCCAGCAGTTTCTCTATGTCTGAATTGAAGTATGCGAGATGGGCTTTTGTAAATCGCTGAAATTCTTATTTCGCGGTCTTTGATCATAATATTGATTGTGGTGTTTTCTATGGATAATATCTGGATTTCGATTTCATATTAGATAATATTATTTTTCATTATTATGGCAGTACCTCCACAGCCACAATTGCTAGTGATTGCCTCAAGGCTTTGTTACGCTGATTTTAAGAAGGATTGTAAATATTTGGGTACCTAACCTTAAAATTAAGTGTAAAATAGTTGATTTATTTTTAATAAATAGTAACAAGAAATTATTTCAATTATTATAAAACTGTTTATTAATATTCTATATTATTCGAGCAAACAATAAATAATATAAAATACAATAATAAAGTAAGTACTCGGGTTTTTCTTTGCGGTAACTATCGAATCTTTTGTATTGCTGGTACAATCATCAATAATAATACATCAGTTGTATTATTGTCGGTTAATTATTACAAAATAGTATAAAATTCAAAGCAACACAAAGATATAAAAATTATGAGCTCTAAGGCAACAATCATTTCATGATAATAATAATAATATATAACTAACAATAATAATAATACTAACAAATAACTCACAGTTCATTGGAGCTAGACTGGCCAGCCAATACCTATTCTCTATCAATTAAATGCACATAAATACGAATTTATTATATAAAATATGACTAATTTAGTAGGCACTCGATTGCGAGACAGTATATACCTAATGGCTAATATTTACAATACTAATTCACGGACGAACACGACCCCGTCGAGTTTAAACTTGTTTCGTGTGTATACGCGAATGACGAACGATACAATTAATTATTGTGCGTTTCCAACAATAGCGACTATCGAACATCAATTTAATAATACAATATGACGGATTATTTTACAACAGCTACAATAGCAAACATAAACCAAAACTAAAAACGACGAGATGTTTTTTTTTTTTATAATTACTCGCAAGTCGCAATGCAAGCGGTACGGCGGTTTATATCGGACTACTTAATAATGAAAGGGTGTGTGTGTCTATCGATATGCATAAGTAATCAAACAATAAATATAAATATATAAAACAAAAACACAGATAATAATTATCTTAATTTGATATTGAATATGTACAAAAATAGTCGTAATCTAACATTAATTATAATTATTTACAAAGCAAAAAAAAAAAAAAAAAAATCGAAAAGATTAAAGAAAGATTTGTGTACCTACGTGGTGTAACAGATGGTTATAACAGGACGATCGTTTCGACAGAAGTTGTAGTTGGGAAATTTAAGTTTTAGGGTATGGATGAGATGGGTTTCATTTAGTAGTGTAATGTGTATCTTGTTTTGCTTTTTTTGTTTCCTACTCCTTGGCAGTTCCAGTATACTATTTTTAAGTTGTTATTTATGATTTAAAAGGACGATAATTGCTGAAATAACCAGCAGAATTGATTGCTTAAAATCATTGGATGTGTGGATTTGATTTATAGTGTTTTATAACATCTCAACTAGTGCGTATTTTTCATCTGTTGAGTTGTTGGTGTTTGTAGAGTGTTCAGTGTTGGTTTTAGATGTAGCTTGAGAATAGGATTTGACGTTACTTTTGTTCGATGGTTTAGGTGTAGGAGGGATATTTAGTCCGCTTAGATATGTTGGTTTTTTGCCATTAATATTGTTGCTTGAATGAAGATAGGGCATTTGTGAAAACTGGTCGTATGATCACCACCACAATTGCAGCATCATTGCGGTTATTCATTTGATTTAGTGCAGGATTAAGTTAGATGATTATTACCACATTTAAGGCGATTTGTAGGATGGTCACAGTGGGCCGAAGAGTGTCCGCAATTTTGACAGTTCAAAAATTGGAAAGGTCCATAGTTTTGTAAGTTTCTACTATTATTAATTTATAGATCAGTGAGGTAAGTTGAAAGATTTTTTTGGATGCAGGGATGCATGGGAGCGCAACAACGTTCTCCCATCCTTTAAGAATTTGCGGACATGGGAAAGTTGGAAACCTAATTGGCTCAACTCCATTTTAACTTGGTATTCAGTGCAGTACGGTTTAAAGCCGCGACGTAAATCCTTAAGTACTCTTTCGGAGCGAAGTGAAAATACATGGAATGGTATTTTCTCAATTGTTAAAGTGTTTTCCACTTTTTTATAGATATCTGAGGTTTATGGGAATAGTTTGATAACGTTGTTTGAAAATTTTGCGTTGTTGTTTGATTTTCAACATAGTATGACATTATTTTTGGACCTGCTGTTGTCCATTGGTTAATATTGATAGTGATTGGAGAAGGGTGAGGATCTCGAGTGACATTTTGCATAGGATAATTGACTAGAGCTAAAGTTTAGGAGTTTAATACAGATTCGGTTTGAGATGACAGGTCTATGCTATCGTCCACTTTAGTCGCAGAATATGAACTGAATTTCGACGGCGACGGGGATTTCGGGGACTTGCGTTGAGGTTCTTGTCTCAATAGAGGAAGTTTGGGCATTATTTTTTTCTACAATTTCGAAGTAGTTTCAGATAGTGATGTTGGACGTATGCTATCGAGTTCAGTGGTAGTTTTACAACCAGGCTGAAAATTTTGATGCTGTCGATGATAGGAAATATGTCTAGAATATACCCAATACCGTAAATACAGTATATATAGGTATGTCACAGGAAGATTTCCTTTTTTTCGGTCTGTATTGGACTGTTCAACTTGGGGGGAGGGTATTCGGAAAGAGAAAATATCCATAATCTATATACATCTCGGACTTGAGATTCTGTTTCTTTATTTACCTCAGGGGAAATGTTTGAATGATAACATTTTGTGATAGGCTCACAGTAATATTATGATATGTTGAGTGTATATTGTTTATTCATCATGACAGCGGGTGTCAATTTTTATGTTGATGGTGGCGACGTCGTAGATGTACCATTAAGCACTTATTTCATTCCAGTGCGCCCAACGTCTGACCCAAACGATTCACTGACAAAATCATTGTTCTTTCCCGAGACGATGAAAACACAACGTTTAATCTGCAGTAACACCACTATCGACTTTCACATGATACACAAACCCATTGCCATGCATACGGGTTGCATCACTCAGACTTTTCAAGTGCTATAATATTTCACGTGGTTATTGATATAGAAAAATATTTTTTTTTTTACGTTGAAAGTCCGTTAGTATTATTATTATACCATTATTTATTATTTGTGTTAAATTAATAGTCTAATATTTAAAATTGTCTATGACTCAGATAAAGAAGCGGAAAAACAACTAAATGATTATTGTAATTATTATACTATTATTTATTCATAATTAATATTCTAATTATTATTAAAGCATATTTTTTTGAAGGTTTATTTTAATAAGTAGATTTTCTATTATTTTAAGTGAAAAAAAAACATAAGAGCAGTGGCAGATATAAGAATTAAAAGCTATGGGTTCAACAATTACAATGTGCCCTTTTTTCTAAAAAAATATATTAACCTCTATTATTAGAAGTAAATTAATTTTTTTAACTCTTGTTAGTATTAATATTTCTTGAGTACTTGTTTAGTATATAGATTATAGTAAATAAGTATGTCTATAATACCTACTGTTTTAAAATATCGTGTGTTTTCTATTGTATATGGAATGCTTAAATAACGAAGGCAGCAAAATTATTTTTATTTAAATCTTAGTCCTTTAGAAGCTTAACTATAAAAGAGTCCGACACTATTTGTAGAAATAAATCGTTATCTAAAATGTTTATCTAAACTACATTTCTATGAGTGCAAAACTAGATTTGGTCAATTCTCAAAAATAATATAATTTCTCCTACAAATTAAAATTTATAAATTGTATGTAATGAAATTTTAAATAAAACTTCTAAAAATAGTGTCGGATTAAGAGTATAATATAGAGTGAATCAGAAAAAGTAATAGGGTAATTATTAAAGAAATTAATTTTAGAATATAATATATTAAATATAGTTAATACAGGTGCTTCATATGTGAGCTGTAAGGATATCTAAAAGAAAATGTTCTTGCTAGAATTAAATTACATAATTGAAGTAATTCCAGAATGTGAGAATATTATGAGAAAATGATGATAGAGATAAAACACTTGATTTTGATCACAAAGACCGGTGTGTGTGGCGAGGAAGGAAAATTAACGGATAATGCGAAAATATATTTAAGAACGTTAATTTTTTAGCTGAAAAATTTGTTGGTGGGAGTTGGGATAGTATATTAAAGAAGAAGGAAATAGGAAGGTGAATGCTGTAGAAGTAATAGAGATAAAACCTAAAAAATAAAACAGTTGAATGGTAGTAAGAAAGAGAGTGAAATTATTAGGTAGGATATAAGATGTTTTCTAAAGCAACAACATTTTCAGTGAATAAATCTCTAAATTAGGGAAATATGAGTTGTTATGTGACATAGGTAAGTGACAAAGTAAGAGTAAAAAAAGTGTACAAGATAGTGGAGTTGAGATAAAAGTTAACACCACGAGATGACAAACAAAAAAAAAAATATATATTCATTGTCTTAGAAATGAGCAGAGACGAAAAAAAACATGTGGTGTTTGAGAAAGCAATAAAAGACGAGAGAGTTTTTGCTAACCAATTGTCCATCGGCATAAGCCGCGTCGGTTGTGACGGCGTATTGCGGTGCTACGTTTCGCAATATACCGGTTTTAATAAGTAATGGCGCAGCCACGGCCTCGTGATGATGTTTACATCGTCAGACAGTCACGGGCGTCGTCAAGGTGGATTTTTAAAACTTCTGGAATCATCTAAAAACAGCAAAAGTTGAGATGATATTTGTGCTATATATTTTACGTGATTATTGGTTATCTGACAGTTATCTGAAAAATAACTATAATAATATATATATATATATAAATAAAATTTTATGTACTGTTTACATTGAAACTGCGGTTTGGTCTCGTTACATCATATTTTTATTATAACTATAAAATAATTTATAATTGGTATAAATTATTATTAAAATTATTATTTATGCAGGGAATGCAGGATTGTTAGAAATTGATAAAAAATGTAATTATAATACTATTGTTTAATCATAATTAATTTTCTATTTACCAATGGTTTTTTTTTTTATTAAATGAATTATTTTAAAAAGTGAAATAAGGATGGAGAAAAAGTACTTTATTTTGCCTCAGCATACGAATCAGTGATGGTGTTTAAATTTTTAGGAAGAGAGTATTACATTATATAACAAGTAAAAGTAGAGGAATGTAGTTTACTATTTTACATGGAGAAGAGGGACTTTAAAACAATGTAAGAACTGAAAGGTAATCCCTAGTGACAGTATAATAAAACAACATTAGTTAATTATTATGAAAATTTAGTGTAGGAAAAATGAGTTTCACCTAAATAAAAATATATTTAAAAAAAAACTAGGATTATATGATGGAAATGAACAAGTAAAAATGAAAAAGGGTTTACAAAGAAACTATATAGGACTGCGATGTGCGGTGAGGAGGAAATATTAACGAAAAATAGGAAAAATGTATCTTAGACTGTTATGAATATATCTAAATTAATTTGATGTTGGAGATGGGATAGTATACTAGACGATATGTAAACATGGTGGTAGCTATAGAAGAAATAGAGATAATGTAGAATGTGAAATGATTAGGTAAGAAATAACAGATTTTGTAAAGCGACGAAATTTGTTGTGACTAAATCTAAATTAGAGAAATATGAATTGTTGTTGTGACATTAGGAAAAAACGAAGAGTAAAAAAAGTGTGCAGCAAGCTGGTTGTGGGAAGAACAGACAATAAGAGATACTACTCGTAAGAAAGATAGTGTACTTAAAGTGATCTAAAATTAGGCAATAATGAAGAAAAGTTTTATGAAATAAGTACATAAATATATTCAAGGACTTTTATTAATTAAAAAGGACTAGAAAAAGGAGATTATGTGTTTAATCTGAGAATTTTATAGTCAAATTAAAAGTACATTAATGTTCGACTTTGTTGTCATATTTATATTTCTTAGAAACCGATTAAACAATAAAAGAAATACAGGGGTGTTATTATATAACATATCTGCAAGTGAGATAGTACAACGATAGTTATTTAAAAAGACAACTTGTTTTAAAATGCATTATAAATTATGACTGCATTATAAAACAACGATTTTATTCATCTTTATATTTCACATACGATTGTAAACTCTATTAAAGATAGTTATATGTGTAAAACGATCGAAAGAACAAAAATGATTTTCTTTTTATTATCTCAATACTTGCACTCTAATTCACTATTTTTCGTTCAGATCGAGATTCGTTTTTGTTCATGTTCGTATTTCATGTCTCGATAATTGAATTTATTGTTTCTCACACTGGCTCGTCGAATCCATTCCGTTTACGCTGCTAGGAAGATGGTTGGGTTGTTTGTATTACTAAGAGGCTGATATTACTATGTTCCTGGTGCTATACATATTCATATCTAAAAAATTTATCCGTATCTAATAAATATCGACGGTTATAGGCTGTGCCTGTCCGTGCTCACGATTAATGAAGACTGTACATTAGCCACGAACAATAAAGCTATTTGATGCTCTTCTTAGTATACTCAGATTAGAAATGTGAAACAACAAAAAAAAAAAAAAAAAAATTACGGAGTTTCTTGGGTAGAAAACTTTTCCGTGGTTGTTTTTTCGAACATGCGTTATGTATGAATACCAAGTATTGGAAAAGGTAGTGTGCGAACCCGAGAGAATGATAAAAAAAAGAGAAAAAAAAATATTCATTCAGAGAATGTTCAGTTGAGCATCGTAAAAAACAGGTGGTGTTTGAGAGGGCATTAATTGACAAGAGAGTATAGATGTGTAGTTCATAAACGAACTAGTTCAATAAAAGATCTGATATTGTGAACGGATCATTAATCGTTCAAAAATTAAATCGAACTAGTTTAATATTGAACGACATGGACAAATGGACAATTGATTACGACAAGAATATTTAAACAAAATGAAGTTACGAACAGACGAACGAACTGAACGAATAGTGTTGAAAAATGAATGATGAACAAGTTCAATAAAATGAACGATTAGCCCCATCTCTACGAGAGAAAACTCGGTAACCGTTTGGCCGTTGCCACAACCTGCATCGGTTGTGATGGCCGCGCTGCGGGAACGCGTAACGCAATGTACCAGTTCTGATAGGTAACGGAGTTGTCGCGGTAATGTGACGATGTATTATATCATCTAACAGCCATAGGCGGCGTCAATGTGGAACTTGGTGAACCTTAGAAAATCATCTGCTCACAGCAAAATTAAGATGATATTTGTGCTATGATATTTTACATGATTATTGAGTATGAAAAATAACCATTTTTTTTTATATACTTTTGACATTGAAACTGAGGTTGAATCCCGTTACATCATATTATTATTATAACTATATAATTATTTATTATTAGTATTAAATTGATATTATAATTATTATTTATGCAGATGACGCAAATTTCAAAAAAATTAAAGAAAAATGTAATTATTATACTATTGTTTATACATAATTAATATTCAATTTATTGTTGTTCTTTTTTTTTTTTTATTTAATGAATTATTTTAAGAATAGAAATAAGGTTTTAGAATCAATCAGCGATTGTGATTAATATTTTAGAAAGAGAGTATAGCATAATATAACGTATACAAGAAGAGGGAAAAGTACAGGTGGTGTTTTGGAGATCAATAATAGCCAAGAGAGTAGAGATGTCTAGTTCGTAAACGAACTAGTTAAATGAACGATCTGATATTGTGAACGGTTCATTAATCATTGACAAATTCAATTTAACTAGTTTAATATTGAACGACATAAACAAATGAACATTTGATTACGACAAGAATATTTAAACGAAAAGAAGTTACGAACAGACGAACGAACTGAACGAATAGTGTTGAAAATATATAAATTAATGATAGGCTATAGATAAAGATTAAAACACCTAGGTATTATAATTAACGATTGAAGGATATTAATGATATGTAAGGAAAACAATGCGTTCAATGAACTTATTCAATTTAATGAATGATGAACGATGAACTAGTTCAACAAAATGAACGATTAGTTCCATCTCTGCGAGAGAGAACTCGATAACCGTTTGGCCGTTGGCACATCCGGCGTCGGTTGTGATGGGCGCGTTGCGGTAACGCGTCCTGTGATCTAACAGTTCTGATATGTAACACAGGGGCCGCGGCCATGTGACGATGTTTTTATTATCGAACGGATATAGGCGGCCTCAATGTGGAACATGGTAAACCTTAGAGAATCATCTGATCACAGCACAATTAAGATGATATTTGTACTACAATAATTTACATGATGTTTGGGTATGAATAATGTCCATTTTTTTATATGTACGCTTTACATTGAAACTGAGGTTGGATTTCGTTACATCATATTATAATTATATCTATATAATTATTTATTATTAGTATTAAATTGATATACTAATTATTATTTCTGCAGATGACGCAGATTGGGATAAAATTGAAAAAAAATGTAATTATTATACTATTGTTTATACATAATTAATATTCAATTTATCGTTGTTCTTTTTTTTTTTTATTTAATGAATTATTTTAAAAATAGAAATAAGGTTTTAGAATCCATCAGCGATTATGATTAATATTTTAGGAAGAGAGTATAGCAAAATATACCGTATACAAGTAGACGGAAAAGTGCAGGTGGTTTTAGGAGATCAATAATAGACAAGAGAGTAGAGATGTGTAGTTCATACACGAACTAATTAAATGAACCATCTGATATTGTGAACGGTTCATTAATCGTTCACAAATTCAATCGAACTAGTTTAATATTGAACGACATAAACAAATGAATATTTGATTACGACAAGAATATTTAAACAAAAAGAAGTTACGAACAGACGAACGAACTGAACGAATAGTGTTGAAAACAAATAAATTAATGATAGGCTATAGATAAAGATTAAAACACCTAGGTATTATAATTAACGATTGAAGGATATTAATGATATGTAAGGAAAACAATGCGTTCAATGAACTTATTCAATTTAATGAATGATG
>JAIPRL010012206.1:0-12359 GCA_025469235.1 Pemphigus obesinymphae | reverse complement strand
GAAGCGCGCACTCGGGTTAATGTTAAAAACCCATTCTATTTTTAGATCTGTTATTGACAATAAAATAATACCGTTTAAAATCAGATTTCCCAATAAATTGGGATATTCGTATTATACAGGTATAATTATAATTTCTATAATAACAAAGTAAACAATTTATTGTTAACTAGAAAAAAGTATAAATATAAATTTCGTTTTCAACTAATGTACCTACATCATTTTTTGTGAAAATATAATTTTACGGAGATAAAATTATAGAGGCCCATAATTCAATAATTACCGGCCCCTATAGTCCGAAAAAATGTTCAGGGGCAGCATATGCTCCCTCTGCTGCCCCCGTGCGCACGCCTATGACTGATATATTGTAAAATTTGTTAATTCTAGTTCTGAATCACCTACATTCATATTGAGCCATGTCTCAGTAAAAACTATTATATCGTAGTCAGTTACCGCGATAGAATATAATAAAGCATTTGATTAAGTATTTAAACCACGAATATTTTGATAATAAATATTAAGATTTGATACTTTGTAGTTGAACATATTTATATGTTTTTTGATATTTGAACAATTGAAGGATTACCTTTAATATAACGAATGATGAGATTTTGTTCACCTTTTTCTTTTCTGGCATCAATTTATTTTCGGAGTGCATTGAAGTGATCTCTTTGTTTTTGTGTGTTATCAGATGAAATATGAAGGGTGTTGAATGACGAATGTGACTGAAGATTTTTTTTGTATTTCAAGATGTTAAAGACATCCATTGCTTCAGGAAGAGATACTTTGATTGGACGGGAGCGATTAGATGGAGCACCAATACGTAAAACTTTGATAGGAATTAAATTTAAACCCATTTCCGAAAAAATATTTTTAATTCCGTCAAAAACATTTTGATTATTTTGGTTTGCATTTTCAGGTAAATTAAACGATGTTATATTTTTTTCTCGATGCTGACGATCTAATAGTTCATCTATAATTTGGCATTCTGGAGTGGTATTTACTAAATTTTGTTTACCTTTCAAACTCAATACTTTATTTTCGAGAACAGTAAATTTCTTTTTTAGAGTTTCATTATCTTTAATAGATTGTTCGAGTTTATCAGAAAGGTTTCGTATTACTTTATTTAACTCATTCATCGCAGTTTCTGATAAAGTGACTCTATCAATTAATGAATTTTGGCTATCACGAATCGAACGTAACATATCCATGATATCATTATTGTTGACTGCTTTAATTGTATTATCTGTGCTAATGCAATTATTACATTTCCAATTATTTTGCTCAATTCTTCAGGTGATAGTGACGTACATGCATAATGTGATTTACTATCACATAAGAAACAGATAAGATATTTTTCACCTCTTTTTATGATTGTGTTGCACGAATAAAGTCATATTGTAATTAAAAGCCGAAATTATTAAACAATTACGAGTAAATGGTAAAGGTACAAAGTTCAATTTGATTAGAATTTGATCCAGTAATAAATTAATGATTGGTAATAATTAACCAAAATATTACCCAAGATTTTCAGAATATTAAAATTCCAATTCACGTATCTTAAGGTTCACAGTAACATCGATATTTTGGTAGTAAAAAGAAAAAAACGGTTTAGTTGATCATATTAAAAATCGTATAAAATACGGAGGCGAATATAAGTATAAACACGCGGCACATACCGTATCAATTATATATACCTAATTGATGAATATTGGGTAAAAATAAATATATGGGTACTAAATGGTAGTAAATATAAATAATTTGTATATTTCTACAAATAATAATATTTATAATAATTATTATTATTTAATATTTTAAAATTAGTATTAACGGGCGTAAAAAAAGGCCCCCAATAACCATAATTTAGCCGCGGCCTCGTCGAACTAGCGGTCCGGGCCAGTCCGACTATGACGATAAGAAGGCTATTTCAAAATTAACAATCACAAATATTAATGTGTAGAGTACAGACTTGAATTTCTTACTTTATAAACCATTTTATTATTTCTGTCATCGAACGTTTTACCTAAAATGTACAATGGTATAATATGCATATAAAGCACTAGAATAAAAATTAATTTAATTTTAAATTAATAAATATTTATGCGTATCATAGAACTTTTTAATATAATAATGCTTATTTTCATATAGTAAGTATTCAAATTTAAAATATGTTCTTCTCTTAGTAAGCGTAGGATTCAGTCCATTATTCAAGGAATTATCACTAAGTCGCAATAAAAAATTCGTCAGAATATACCTATACCTATACTAGGGTAACCATACGTCCCGTTTTTGAGGATTACGTCCCATTTCTCAATAAACTTTAAACGGGACGCTTTATGTCCCACTTTTGAAAGTGGAGTCCTTTTTTTTAGGAAAATTTACATTTTTTACTATTTTTAACCCCATTTATGAAAATGTCGATAGAAAATGATTACGGTATTCACTTTTTTTATTGTTATTTGTTATCCCTTTTTTAAATTTTTAAAATATGGTCACCCTACTATACACTCATCAGATAGAGATTTTATGCTATTACCTCATTGTTATTAAAAAAAAAAAAATAGGTAGTTGGAAAATTATGGAAGGGTATATAATAATTACTAATAAGTTTATTTACTTAAAATTATAGTTGTAATATTAAATTAAATTAAAATTATTCTTAATCATGTTTTGAAAATATTGACAACCTTTAATATTCGTATAAATAATCAAATACTTAAAACATAAAATGTAGTTAGTTAACATTTAATGAATAAACGTTAGTTTAACATTTAATTTTTCTTTAAATTATAAATAAGGAAGAATAAATTATATAATATATTTGCATATGTCCAAACTTCGTATCTTAACTTCAAACAGCGTTTAGTTATAATGATATAGATGTTTTTTGCTACATACCAATAACGTCATCGCACAAAAATGTATTATATTTTAATTTCAGAAAAAATTATTATCTATTTATCCATAATCATTCAGATGGATGTAATTTCTCTGATACTGTATAAACTTGAATAAAACGGAAAAATTAATTCGGCGAAACGGGACTTTTTTTCAATTTGTTCAAAACCAGTTTATTTGTCGACAAAACTGGTTTCGGTGAAACGGGATTCGGTGAACCGGGACTACATGGCAGTATGTGGTAACATTAATGTTTTGGATTCCATATTTTTTTTTTATAAAATTCTGAGTTTTTGAACACCCCTTCGTCTGATATTCGTTCTTGGCACCTACAATCCACAAAAACAAAATTATAATTTGTACTGCAAATAGAACAATACTAAATGACGATTTATAATTATAAAATTCACTTCCACTGTTAATATGGGCCTGTAACACAATGTGCTTTCCATCCATTGCACCCAAACAGTGTGGAAAATTTCAACGACTTTCGCACTCCTTTGAAATATTTAGCCACCCTTCAGATGTAGCAGGTATCTATAAAATATAGATTATTAAAATTAATGTATTTATACACTAAAATTGAATTGTTGTTAGAAAGCTAAAAAAAATTCATTTTTCCATTTTAAGAGATTTTTTTTATAAAATTCTGCGGTATAAATATTTTTAATTCATTGAAATATATGCTAGAAAATTATATATCCTTCTAGTGCTATAGTAAATATATGATAATAATAATAATATATATATATATATAATAAGTAAATATATAATACATGTAAAAATATATTTATCAAAAATCAGATCCATCAGTCGTCTGAGAATATAATAAATATTACCTATACGAAATCTCTTAAAATTGGGTGTGTGGCGTCCTCTTAAAACAATGAATATATCGAAAAACGCAGACGTAGGATATATTTAATAATTAGTTTATTATTATAGGAACTCATTTATTTTAAATAATTAGAGAAGATGACATTTAAAGTGTAGAAGAGCAAACCGAACCTTCAACTTTTGCTACAGAGCAATTTCAAAGTGAATGGAACAAAGGAAACGTTGCTTCACCTGCTGCCGAGGTAAAGCCCACACCACCGAACGAAAAAAAAAAAAAAAGATAATGAAGATACAACGCCTAATCAAGCATTTGATATATTAAATGCAACTGCATTTGCAGAATCAGCTGAAAACGACGAGTGTCGCAGTTATGGGAATAATATAGGCAATAAATAAACGCTGTGTCTAGAAACCCAGACGTCCGTGTTTTGTATGTGTACACACTGTACACGGACGTCCGTGTTATCAATGCGTACCCGAACGTCCGTGTTATTACAGATCCGGACGCTCGTGTTATCACAGAATATAGTGTTTACTTTACAAACCAGGACTAACCGAAATTAGATTCACACATTTTAATATTTAATTTTTTTATTTAATAAAAGTTAAACAGTTACATTTTACAAAAAAATCTACAAATTTTGACTCTTTATAATTTTTTATAGAGACGTCGACATCGCTGAATGATTGAAATTTATCACCAATTTTCATTGTGAAATGTATAATAAAAATTTACTAGTCAAAAATGTAAAATAGAAAATTTATAAATGTAAAAATGTATAAAAAAAATAATTCACTTTTCACGTAAATAAAATGTTATACCGCCGTTTTATTAATAACTGTTTTATCTGAAAACTGTCAAATAAATTACTCAAATCAGAAAATTAAAAAATCCTCCAGGTAGTCATTTTCACAAAAGTCGTCTTTACTACTGATTTAGGCAATTAAATTCCATTTCTATTATAGGTAAATACCTATATACACAACATGAAAATTTAATTAAGTTTTTTTATTGGGTGAACATATAGTAGGTACTTATATATTATATTACTCTATGAATTATACTCTTCTCCTTCGCCCTCTCTCTCAACTATTTGGGGTCAGCTACTTAAAACCATTTATCATACTATACCTATTACCTATAGGTACTAATCTTTTCGAACAATAAAAAGTCATTTAAATCTGTATAATACATCGGCGCCGAAGTATATTGCGTCAATCGGTTCAATTATCCAAAATAATTCCCCTCCCCCGTAAAGTTATTTCGTATAAATTGCGAAAGTATATACAAGTACTTTATACAATACCCACGCAGTCCTAAATTTCACCGGCTAGACATAGCGTTCGGGGCCACTGCTATTATATGTATGTTTCACAAAAAATCACCTTTAAAATGCCTGTAAAAAAGTTGTAGATGGGTAATTCGGTGCTTGAATTTTAGAGGGATGGGCAGTTATAATATTTTTGGAGCACACATACTAATTATTTTTACAGTATACGAATTACATTATATAACATACTATAAAAAAAAAATAGCACAGAATATTCTGTGATACTAGGCCATAGAATAAGAATATAACTAGTACTAGGAGTCCACATTTAAAATCTATAAACCTCGAGGCGTCCAGACTATGAATTTAAATATTATAATATCTAAAATCGTGGTCCGGACATATTATATAATACGTTTTAGTTTTAATGTTTTATGTGTCCAGATCTGCATTGATAACACGGACGTTCGGGTATGCATTGATAACACGGACGTTCGGGTACGCATACAAAACACGGACGTCCGGGTTTTTAGACACAGCGATAAATAAAAAATGTATTATGAAAAAAACAAGAAGTGCAGTTTAACATGCTATCAGCGATATAATATTCAGAGCTGACCATTGACCAAAGCATGTTTGAACCAAACTTTTTTAATCTCACAAATATGTATCCTACAGCTGTACCTTATGTACCACAAAGGTTTGTAATTTCTGATTATACTTCTATCCATTCATATCCTGCTGACAATCCTACATTTAATTATGTTAATACTAATCCTAATCCACCTAAAAATACTCATAACAACTCAGTATCAACTACTATTCCGAACTCCCCTCCCATAACATAATATTCCACTATTCCACAATAACAAGTAACTTGCCCATTAACTCTTCTGAACCCTCAATCAGTGCTTCATCTATTTCTAAACATATTCCTAAAGATATAGAAGAATTAATTAATGTTTAGTTATTTAGTATAATTCACATAGAATACTTTTCTTTTTCTATGACATTCAAACTATCAGAGAGATAAATTTAGCAGGTATTTACCTATTTTAATTCAAAGACTGAATTTTTTTTATATATATTATCTACTATCTTTATATAATTTGCTATGTACCTATTTTAATTTGAAGACTGAATTAATTTATTTAATATTACTTTCGTTTTTTTGTACTTATATACAAGATAATTTATAACAAATAATTAAATTTAACAGTTTTTTTTTATATTACCTATCTTTATAATTTATTATGTAGGTACATATTTTAATTTGAAGATTGAAGTTTTTTATTTGGTATTATATATTAAATATTTTATTGTGTACCTAACTACCTTTTTTTAATTCAGATAATTTTTTTTATTATTAAATATTATTATTATATTTTATTATATATTACATATTATATATTGTTATATATAATATATAGTTAATATAGTAATATAAGTAGTCACTATTAAAAAAATTAAAAATGTATTGGTAAATAATAGATATTTAGTTTGAAAGGTTATATTATTTTAAGTTTCGTATTATTTTATTTTTCATCTGTTTATTCAACTATTTTTATTGAAAATTATAAGTTTTGCAATATTTAAAAGACTACAATTTTTTTATTGTCTATATATAACCCTTTAATAACTAGGTGTATAGCATCTTGTTAATTATATGCGTTACTGTTATAGTATACCTATTGTTTTGGTTGTCAATAAAAAAAATAATGAAATACTTTTGTAATAGGTATACCTATAGAGGCGGATACATAGGTCCTAAAGGGGGGGGGCAATTTATGAGTGATAAGCAAAAAAAAAGGTCATCAACTTATTTTTTACGACGTTTTACTGCAAATTTTTTTGTGAACGGTGAGGGAAATTTCTCCATGCCCCTCCACTGTATCCGCCCCCTTGGATAGCTATATATTATAATATAATAAGATTATACATTTTTAAATAATTAAACTGTAAGTATATTTACCTGAATATTGTCCTTTAATATAACTCAGGAATAAACAAAAATCATATTAGGAGAATAATTTATGTCCAGTTCTTAACCTACAAAAATAAATAATTTAAGATATACAAAACCAAATTTATTTATAAATTGTTATATTGGTTAAAAATAGCCGGTAATTTATTTTTATTTTTACAGACATTTTATATTGGTAATTTTTAATATATCACAGACAGCTGAAAAAGATGCCATGTATAATATTCTCCAGGATATAAGCAATCAAAGATACACTCAAGGTGTTAGATTTCTCGCTTTTCAAACCACGGAAGTGCTATTAAGTGCTGAAAATGTAAATAATATAATTTTACAATACCAATAATAGATTATATTATAAGTAGAATTATTATAAGAAAACATATAATATAAGGTACACAAATTAAAAAACAAACCGTTGTTATAAACAATAATGGAATCATAATTTATAATAATTAATTTTTAATAGTTTAAAAATTTCAGTTTTTACTACAAAAATTAAAACGAGTTATATCCAAATGAGATATCTCAAAAGTGAAGTTCAAATTTTCTTAAATTGGACACCCTTTGATAGCCATTTATATAGAAATATACTCGTTAAAATATAAGTTCAAAAGTAAATATTTCCATAGTTATAGGAAATATAAGTTAATTTACATTTATTTTGATTTTGTGCATTAAAAATGTCGAATTAACTTCATAGATATATGATCTATTCCATAGCATTTGAAATCCAACTTTACAGACAATACATTCATTAAGGGTTCTCATAGATTCAATCAGTGATGTCTGGACATAAATATTTTCTGTAGAATAAGAAAACCGAAATTGTAATTGTTGATAATAGGTAAAAAAATTAAAAGAATTATGAAATGCATAATATTGAAAACAGTCATCTAGATACAGATGGCAGAAGTTGGTTTTATCGTTTATTTTAGTCCTCAGACAGGATATTGTATTATTATTATTTTCAATCTTAAAACAAAAATAAACTTTTGCATTTAAAAGACGATTCAGAGCAAATTTTGGTAACTTTTTTATTATGAAAGAATAAAAATAGTAAGTAACACGTGTAATTGTATTCTTATTTTATTATTTTCCTAAAATTTATTTATTTATTTGATATACACTAAAACAGACATTACAGTTAAAATAGAAATCGTGATAAAAAGGACCGAAACTAAGCTGCGTTGATACAACGTAACATTCTGTTTAGTGGATGATTGTGACCATAAGAAGTATGATAGTGTGGTAATTGAAGAGGGAAATGATTTATTGTAAAGTGGGATTGACCTCAAAAGAGATAAAAAGAGCAATTCAGGAGTATCTAAAGAGTCATCAAAAAGAGAGTTGATGATATGGAGGTCAGCTTCAATACGACGGGAGCCTAAAGTAGGAATTCCTTGATGTAATTTGAGAATAGTTATGTTTAGGATATTTAATTTTTATGATAAATGCAGAAAAAGAAATCTGTTTTGGACTCTCTCTACCCTATATTCCAAAATGAAACGAATCAAAGAGATATAAAGGATGCGAAGACAGGAGCTAGAAGATAAATTTGTGGTATTATATTTGACCAATAATAAAACTTGAAGGAATTTATCAACCATGACATCGATGTAGCGAGAAAAAGATAGTGGGTGTTAGATACCCAGGTTTTAATAATGGATACCTATATGATCAACAAGAGAACCATTAAAGTATCAGAAGTGGAAAAGGGGTGAATGACATAGAAATGAATACGACTTGACGTTTCGTGATATTAAGAGAAGGAATAACATGATTTACTCAACATAGATGGTGTCAAGGTTAGATTAAAGGAGAAGACATTCGGAAAAAGAATCTATTTTGAGGTCAAATTTTATATAATTAACAAAAAAAATATTTTAGCAAAAGAGAGACAATTATTTAAATAATTTATAAATAGGATAAAAAGAAAAGGACTAAAATTACAAACTTGGAGAACACCATAGGGAATAATTGAGAGATCGGAGAGAACATCATTAATAGAGACAAATTTTCTTCTTAAAGGTAAGATATTAGGTTAGCCCGAAGAGAAGGGGATTACCAATACAAATATTTTTCAAAGTATCTATAAGAAGATCCTGGTCATCGACTTTCTCAAAGTCTGTGATTATGGAATCAAATTGGGAAACAACCTTCAGATTGTGGAAAATGTAGGATAAGAACACTAAACTACTCGTGGTGGTAGATTTTCCAGGTCGAAAGCCGTTTACGTGGACTATTGGGTTAACATTTCTTTTAATACTTGAGCAGATATTGGATTCAAAATATTTGGCCTGATGGGGAAGAATGTAAAGGAGATTGGACTATAGTTAGGTACATCTGCAGGATTATCAGATTTAAGGATAGAGGTAATTGAGCAGGTTTGCCACCCGATGAGAAAGATTCTTTCACTAAGGAAAAATAACTCAGGAGTACCCTCAGGAGTGCAACGGTGAAAACAGGATACAAAAAGTTGATTTAACTCAGCTGTCAGATTTAGACAAGAAAGTGTTAAGCATAATGAGGTATGATTATGTTGAAGGGACATCGTGCCCAGATTCATGGCTTGAAGAACAGGTATTTTAAGAATACACATTAGTAAATTATTCATTTGTTGGTAAATTATAAAATACAATATTAATGCTTGGTTGTATAATATCAACAGTTTTGAATAGTTGAATAGACAATCCGAATTTTATGCCGCTGATTATTTCCAAGTTTTTAACTCAAAATTAAATAAAAATTAAAATTAAATTTAACTCACAAATTACGTAGTAGTTTCCACTAGTCTCAAGAATATAATATATTATATTTTTAGAAAAAAATTTTACGAAAAATGGCTACAGAAGACAATAATGAAGGTTTGTAATTACTACTACACTTAAGCTTATGTAATAACTTTAATTAAATTTCAATGTATGAGATAAATTAAACACATTCTTATGTCATTCATCTTCTAAATGTTGAAATATTTAATTTTGACATAGTTGGTGTATCCGAAACATCTTCAAGTGAAACTGCAGATCAAAGTGATCAAATATTATCTAAAAGTTCTAAAAGACCAAGTAAATTATAAAGTTACCAATAAATAAATATATATATATATATATATATTATTCTGTTGTTTAAAATTCTCATGCTTATTTGAATTTTCTTTTTATATATATTTTTTATAATATATACTTTTATTTTTGATAATATAAATTTTATTTTATTTTAATAAGAGTATTAAAATTTTCTTTTTGTAATTAATTAATTTTTTTATTAAAATTTTTTATTTTTCAAAAATAGAGAAAAGAAAATTAAACAGACAGGCTGAAGTAAGTAAATTGATGACGAAATACATATCAACAATCGGCAAGGCCTTCGAAAAAAGGGCTGATAATGATTATTGTGGTCACACATTGATCTTAAATTAGTAAAAATTGGAAATTTTATCAAAAATATGGTTATAGTTTTCGATGTTTTTCTTATCTGGATTCACACTATAGGACGTTAAGATAGTTTATATTTGGCTTTTGACCTCTTATTTCATGTTCATAAGTAGAATATCCCTCTATGCCGTAATCCGTTGCTGTGACATGTATAATTTTATCTGAATTTTATTTTTCATATATTACACTTTAAATTTTCAATACTGTTGTTGATTATTTTAAACACAAATGACATTAAATGGTGATATCACAGGTAAATATTATAATTTATTTAATTATCATTAGCTATGATACATTTATTATAAATGTATAAGGAATTACATACAAA
The DNA here is from genome assembly GCA_025469235.1 of Pemphigus obesinymphae. Classification (NCBI taxonomy): domain Eukaryota; kingdom Metazoa; phylum Arthropoda; class Insecta; order Hemiptera; family Aphididae; genus Pemphigus; species Pemphigus obesinymphae. The sequence goes on along the minus strand of JAIPRL010012206.1, from coordinate 1,607 downwards.
AGTTCAAATTTTTCGTTCTCGGATGTGGGTTTGAATAACTAAACTTTTATTATCATACTACTGTTGTAATTTTGTTAAAGCAACAATATAATTTGTATCATTCCTTGGTAAGAATTTTTTTATTAGGTCTAATAAATCTCCTATGTAAAAAAATGCTACTTTTCAGTAGACAAAAACTTATTTATAAATAAATTATTATTATAATTATACTATTATTCATTTTAATTAAAAAATATTTCCAGAGTATTCAAGAAATAAAATTCATTATATTTTTTTAAATTTCGCTATAATATATTATATTTTATTTATAAAGATATTTAAAGTTTTACATAAAAAAGTCATCACATAGGAAATTTTTTCATCTTGAAGGTTATATGGAAGATTTTAGGTTTTCAAATTTTTATAACATGTTACATAGGATGTTTTAAGAATAAAGAATATAAATTTTTAATAGTATAGTATGCCATATTAAAACATTTATTTGAAACAAATTAATTACATTTACTGTATTTACTCATACAACTCATCATATTTCATTATATTAGCTTTACTCACTGCACTTTTTGCTGCTTTAGATAAACTTTTATACACTACCCAATCCTCCCTCTCTCTGTTTTTCTGCCATTTCTTAAACTGTATTTTTTTTTTTGATATTATCTCCTGTACTTCTTCTGCCCACCACCATGTTTGCTTATCCTGTGGCATATTTCCTCTACTCACGCCCACAACTTCCTTAGCAACTTTCTTAACACTCTCTGCTACCTTTTCCCACATTTCGTTTATATTTCCTTCCATGTTCCACAGAAATGAAAGGAAAAGTGTTAGACGTGATTAGAAAAAGTGATAGGGTTATTTTAGTGAGAGTAATATTAGAGGATAAGGTATTTGATATAGTAAGTGCGTATGCTCCACAAGTGGGATGCGAGGAAAGTCAGAGAGCGGTTCTGGTAAGACATGGATGAAGTAATGCAAGGAGTACAAGGAAATGAAAATATTGTAATTGGTGGGAATATGAATGGACATGTAGGCTGTGATAGAATATATTATGATAGAGTGCATGGAGGCTATGGGTATGGAGAAAGAAATGAGGCTGGAGAAAAAATCCTTGACTTTGCATTAGCGTATGAATTAGCAATTGTTAACACTTATTTTAGGAAGAGAGAAGAACATTATATAACTTATAAGAGTGGAGGGCACAAATCCCAAATTGATTATTTTTTGTGGAAGGGAGAGGGGGTTTGAAACAGTGTAAGGACTGTAAGGTGATCCCGGGGGAAAGTGTGACAACACAACATAGGTTAATGGTTATGGATATTGGGTGTAGGAAAAAGAAAATTATAGTTAAGCAACCGAAGATTAGATGGTGGAAACTAACGGATGAAAATGAAAAAGTATTTAAAAGAAAGCTAATTGGGACAGGGATGTGGAACATGGAAGGGAATATAAACGAAATGTGAGAAAAGGTAACAGAGGGTGTTATGAAAGTTGCTAAGGAAGTCGTGAGCGTGAGTAGAGGTAATATGCCACAGGATAAGCAAACATGGTGGTGGGCAGAAGAAGTACAGGAGATAATATCAAAGAAAAAAATACAATTTAAGAAATGGCAG
>JAIPRL010012205.1:0-12360 GCA_025469235.1 Pemphigus obesinymphae | reverse complement strand
CAGGGTGGTGGATATACGTATTAAACACCGTACCGAGCCGGTCGACGACAACGATGGTGTGGGGTGCCGGTAGGTATACATAGGCGCGCGACGTTTCTGACGAGGCCTAAATGCGTTACGTTACATATGTCTTAAAATATGATAAATATGAAAAGTATACGTACTCGAAAATAAATGATTAAATGCGATGTTTTTGAGAATAATACAAAAGGCATAATAGTTGACAAAGCACCTGGAGTTAAGAAGGAATGAGACCCCAATATACGTATAAGGTTTGACTGCGTAGTCTTACCCGTACGTACGTGTATATACGAAACGGGCGAAAAATGTACACTGATTCACTTGTGTACTTACCGAATCATTTTCCTCTGTGGGGCCGTATATGCCCCATAGTCTAATGGTAAAATGCGACAGTTCAGAGCAAGCTAATCTCAACAAGTTTACAGTTTAAATTAAGAAAACAGTCGTATCCCATATATGAATATATATAAACTATACTCATAAATATACATGTAATATGGTCATACTAAAATATTACTTGAGATAGGTAATGAGGATCTTTTAAAATATGTAGAATAATTTGTTCGAAATTTGCGGATCGATACATATAAGACACACATATATAAATAGGTACGTATTATGATCGAGTATAATCTAGTACTTAGGTAAGTATCGAGTGTTCAGAAAATTGTCTAGCAAATAAATTAAAAATTAATAAGTATAAAAATAAGGATAAGTGATAATTTAAAATGTGTTCACTAAACATGGTGTCAAAGATGCGCGGCATTCCTTTGATCTAGACCGTTCACTTGCCAGATCGAAAATAATGCCGCGCGACATCGAAAAAAGTCGCTGAAAATGTGTTTATGTATTCATGATCGTGCCGTGCGGCAAAACATTCAACGACATGCTACACTACGCGGCTATTAATGCTATTATATTTTTGTTAACACTAATAATTTAGAGAAATGCAACATAGGCGATTGATAATTTTGACCTGGATGTGATGACATTTCCAGGCATGTTAGTAATACACGTCAACATGTACACACATATATATATATATATACCCATAACATATACATATAATACATACATATTACATATGCATACATCTCCGGTGCACATACCACAGTACCTAAATACATTTGTTTAATTAAAGACTGTTTTCATATATATTACTTTAGAAACTAACTAAGTCATCAATTTTATATAAATACTGTATAGTTTTGTTCATGCTGATATATTTTAATAATACATGTTAATTCAAATTATATATTAAAATATATATTGAGTAACAAATATAATATATATACATACATTTCCGGCACTCAAGAATAAGATCGTGTTATTATTTATTATAGATAGGTACACTAAAATTAGTATTGTTATTAGTATTATTATTAATAAATATCAAAAAAATATCTAGATTAATTTTTACGTACCGGTTTCAAATTCATTGTAAGTTTTAAAATCCAATTTTGTTTTATTATTAATTTCGTTTTGAACTCGAGCTTCTTTTTTTTTTCTCTAAAACATATATATATATATACATCTCCGGCACTCATATCACAGTATCTACATACATTTGCTTAATTAAAGTCAGTTTTCATGGTAACTATATTGTTTATTTTTAAAACTTGTCTAGATATTATAATCGAAAATATACGTATATACACATAACATATTATATAATATATAGGTATTTATATACATCTCCGGCACTCATATCACAGAATCTACAAACATTTGCTTAATTGAAGTCAGTTTTCGTGGTAATTATTGTTTATTTTGAAAACTTGTCTAGATATCATAATCGAAAATATACGTATATACACATAACATATTATATAATATATAGGTATTTATATACATATCCGGCACTCATATCACAGTGTTTACATACATTTGCTTAATCAAAGTCAGTTTTCGTGGTAATTATTGTTTATTTTGAAAACTTGTCTAAATATTATAATCGAAAATATACATATATAGTATATACCCATAACATATTATATAATATATAGGTATTTATATACATCTCCGGCACTCATATCACAGTATCTACATACATTTGCTTAAATAAAGTCAGTTTTCATGGTAACTATATTGTTTATTTTGAAAACTTGTCTAGATATTATAATCGAAAATATACGTATATACCCATAACATATAATATAATATATATATATTTACAGCCCCTAAAATTTCCAAATTTTCGTACTACACATTTAGTCCCGAAATATTCATTGGTAGAAATCAAAAACGGGGGTAGATTAGTGACTAGCTTCTTCGAAAAGTAGGTATTATATTTTATTATAATTTTTGTAATCTATAACATATACAAATGGCTCATTGGGTTCTGACATTTGCAAAAACTTTTGTTCTTTTTAGTTTTTTTTTTTATACAACTATTAAAACTCTGCATTACAATTATTAAACTTGAGATAGGTAATTTTTATTTTAGTTCCGTTTTTCGTATATACGTATCTTAAAATCGGATTAAATAATATTTGTACTTGACAAAAAAAAAGTTATATATAAAACGATGTGAAGTATTAATATTATAGAGACTAAAAGGATAACTATGTAAATCATTGGCGTACGCAGAGGGGGGACTAAGGGGCTGAAGCCCCCCCATTGCCAGTACAATTCTATTTTTTTTATATTTCATATTATCAATGTTATATATTATATATATATACAGTTACGTATTTCCAACTTTTTTTCTGGGGAGGGAGTTAAATATATTGAAAATCAATCATTAATACAATGATATTTACATGAATAATTTATATATATATATATTTATATATTTTATTATCTCTAGGGGCAAAATCGATTAGTTTACAGACAAAAGACTGTTAGTAATGTGAAAGGGGTTGCAGGGTCCGTGAACTATTTTGGTAAAAATAAATAATACATATTAAAAATATTTAATTTGATTTTTAACTTTTCAAAAGGTTTAGCCTTAAATTTATTTAATTTTGATATTTTTAGAATATTTTGCATCACATTAAAAAAAATGTTTTCATTAAGCATCAATGAAAACGAGTGACAAAATAATTAAATTTTTAAATTCTTTTTTTTTATATTCATACATTTTTCATAATTATGTAATCGTGATATAAAAAAAAACTGTACAGTAAATGATGGTTTTATTTTTGGATCATTTTAAGATATTTATTTGAAAATTAAAAATATTTTAAGTTTAATATTTAGGCATAAGTATACATGACAAAAAAATTAAGTCTGACAGAAATACTACATGAAAACCAACTACAGTATAGGTTGTAAAATATAATATTAATAGATTGGTTTGGTATACTTTTAAGTTTTAATTGATAAATATTCTTTAAATTTTAAAACTGATTATTCCTTATTTTGGTAATAAATGAGAAAAGTACTTAAGAACCACAACCTAGTAATAATAATAATATAGTTCATTGAATTTTGATTACTACAAAACTCCAATCTCATTTATAAAATAATTTTAAATCGTAAATATATTAAGTGGAGGCTTAAATATACATATAAATATTAAAACATTATTATGTTTTAAACTTTAAAACATAATATTGTTATAAATGTATTAAAAAATACAGAAAAAACACGTACTCTGTGATCATTTTAAAATGTTTAAAACCAACATTTTCGGATTTATGAGGAAATAATCATTATTTTTACCCATATTTTTTATTTTTTTTGGATGGTTTTTTTCTGATACATTTTTAAAAAAATCAACAAATTACCGCTTCAAAGTACCATGCTGATAAAATTTTATGCAAAAAATGGGTACGCATTAAAAAATTAGATCATGACGTCAAGTCTTCTGGTCAACAAATTGCTCAAAGAAAAATATAAGACCAATTAATAACATAATAAAACAAAAAAATATTTTGCATTGCTCAGAATCTAAAATGTATTGTTATTATATTTATTTTAGGGCATTATTATTAGTTTTTCAAGTCATCAAACTCTATTTCCAATTTTTATTAATATAAAAAAAAAAGTACTACAAAAATGAAGTTTTGGTATTTAAGTTTTCAAAATTAATATTTGTTGGTTCTTTTTCGGTAACACTGGACCCTTCTTCGTAAATATGCCACTATAAATATAAATATATATTATATATACCTACATTATAATATATATTTTTAACCGTATTTTATTATAACACTGAAAAAGAACCTTTTTTATTCTTTCATGACTAATTTTGTGTCTACTGATTACTTATTTATTTTCAAGCCCCCCCCCCATTGAAAAATCCTGCGTACGCCACTGATGTGAATTTGAATAACACACTTTTAAATTTAGTACTACACACTTCAATTTCCGTACTACACAAAGTATGTCGTACTACACACAATTTTAGGGGCTGTATATTTATATACATCTCCGGCACTCATATCACAGTATCTACATACATTTGCTTAATTAAAGTTAGTTTTCGTGGTAATTATTGTTTATTTTGAAAACTGTCTAGATATTATAATCGAAAATCAACAATTTAAATTATAAACTACCTATAACGTATAACGAGTCGGTGTATCAAAAAGTGTCCCTTCTAGAGGATTTTACTGGTTACCTAATTACACGGCCGCCGTATAACGTGAGTTATTTTAAATTTTATCAGTATATCAATAATCGCATTCGTGTCCGTATCTCTCGTCGCCGCGCCGCCGGTAATTATCTTATCTGATGATTTACGTGCCCGACTGCATGCGCCGTGTACACGACGTACACAATATAGCTATCTTTAAATTTTTCTAATGCATTTACACCGTTGTAAAATAAGACTACACGTATACGTAGAGGGCGAAATAATTTCGTACAAGTATACAGCGTACATTATTGTTGTGGATTTTTATTGTTAACATTTTTCAATATGAATAAATCTTACTCCTTAAAATCACTCTGGAAATAAAAAAGATTATTTGTTCACGGACAATATGAATACCCTTAAAATTATGCGTAGCCATTATTCAATCTATTAACACTAAATAAATGTTGACCCAAGAGAATACATCAACATATCAATCTTAGTATAATATATATAATATAATATACATGTATAAAAATTCTTTAAAGTGATTATAATTTTAAAAAGGGGTTGCGTATCTATAGTTTGAAAAGAGAAAAATAAGTCGTATATAATGTAACGATATATATATATATATATTTTCTTGTTTTCATCGTTGAATTTCACTTTTATTCTTGTCAATGAGAGGTAAAGTTTGTTGCAAAACAGTTTTCTTTGATTTCCCAAAAATTAACACTTGGTGACTATAATTGGGTTTATGAAATTACTTATTCAATTATTTTTATAATTTTAGTTATCCAGAAGATGTTATAATATTAATGTGAAAATTAACCCGAACTCCGTGAGGCAATGTCACAGTCCTTTTAGACGTAAGCAAGGGCGTAGGTAAGGAGGGATTTTGGGGGTTCAAACCCCCTCCATTGAAAACTAAATTTACTCTAGATAAAATAAACTGAAAAATATAATTGGGTTCCTAACTAAAATACTTTTATCCATTTATTTAATTAACCATTTTAATAGCTACTATTATTATAATATTGGAAATAAAAATGTTTTATATACCTAATATACGTAGATAGTAAAGTAATAATCTAATAAGTTATAATTTATGACTTATAATATATTATACACGTTTTTATTCAGAATTGATAAAATGTAACTTTGATAAAAATATTCCTAGGAAGTCCATTGAAATATAGCCATTATCATGTAACGCAAAAACCGTTGACAATAAAGCCGTTCGTATCATATTCTGTCAACTAATACAGGTGTTATTTTTATAATAAATTATAAAAATATATAAGTAGGTAGGCCAATATTGACTCAGAATTTGATGGTTTTAATATTATTATTATATATTAAGTTCACATTATTCTTGGTACGTTTTCATGATGAACTAGTAATTTATTTTAGAAAAACAATTAATACCTATAAAAAGAAGTATAAATAATTATTATATAATATATTTTTCATTTGTAACCTGATGATCATGACTGTCGAAAATAGTATTAATATATTAAATAGTATTTTTATTATAAATAGTATTTATAAAATGAAAATATGCTTATTATTATTAGTTTTTTACAATATAGGTACTAATTTTGTTATATAATATATGTTCTTATAAGAGTATTACAATTTTGATTTTCAGGAGTAAGAACACGTTTACACAAAAAAATGAAATGGCTTTTTAAAATGATTTTAGAGTTAAAACACCTAGTATAAAATTGATAGAATACAACATTTATATCTCGTAGGTATTTTTTTAAATAATATGTTAAAAAATTTTACAGTGATTTAAAAATGGTAAAAAAAAAAAAATAAAAGTTTTTTCACCTTTAATAACAAGTATCAATGTCTATACAGAACTGTTTCCGAAGGTATGACAATATGACATCCGCTTTGATTATTATACATACAGCTTGTTGTGTACCGAATATACGGTATCGCGGTCGGCACGTCGTCGTGTCGGTCGACGTTCTTATCAATATTAACTACATATTATATAGCTATACTATAAATTGCTTACCTAATAAAATATACATATTATTCATACATTACTTCTGTATTATAATAATATATAATATTATTTCATTTTATTAATTTTCTTATAATAATCTTAAAATAGTTTTTTGTGGAATTTGGGTGGTGCACATATACACGAGTCGCCACTGTCTTAAATACAAAATTTTTTTTACAAATTATATTATAATTAATACATTTTGTATTTAATAATATTAATCATTTTTCTAAAGTATATTACTAGTTCACCATCTCCATGAAAAGTCTTATACATAGGCGCCAGGTTTTGAAAATTTCATGGGGGGCTCACTATTTTATAAACTCATGTATTGTTTTACCTAACTCTTACCATATATTTCTTATTTTTATTTTCCTTGAATTGTTCGTTAAATAATTACTAAAATATAGTTATTTGTTGTTTTGTATGTTATAAAATTTTGATTTTTAATAATAATAATATCATGCAAAATCACAAGACAATAATTTAAATTTATTTTTTAAATGTATATATTTTATAAAGAAAATTTAGTTTTCCGCACTTTGGAATTGTTAATAAATTGGTTTGCAACAATTTTTACATTTATTTCTTCATCTCGGTGAACACGAAGAATGGAAATATCATTCAAACGTATTTGGCCCATTATAGACCTTATGTATGTCTTAAGTCTGCGAAGTGCAGAAAAAGATCTATCAGATGTATATGACGATACTGGTATAACTAACATTATAGGTACATAACATTTTGTTGAACTTCGGTAACATTTGACGTAGTGCATCATCGTTTTTCATTAGATTCAAGACATCTTCAAAATTTTTAATTGGGATTTTCCTTGATTTTGCTACATCCAAAAACATATCCTTGTGTAATTTCAATTTATCACCATCAAAATCAAAATCACATTCATAATTTATTATTTATCTTGTTATTAAGATTGTATATGTCTGTACCTTCAACTTCGTCATTACATATATTATTATCAACGATATTTGTAGTTTTAACACTAAAATACTAAAGTAAAGAATTTTATTTTTTCATTTTATTTTCAATAAAATATATTATAACATGTTAATTAAAAAATTTTAATTTAGGATTTTGTATTTTGAATCTTTATAAACAGTTTGAATGTGATAACAAAATATGATAGAAGGTTCAAGGTCTTGGTAAACGGTGACGGGCCACCTAGATCCCCGGTCAACTAGAACTCTATGGTTATCCGAAAAAAATGTTTAGGTTAACTTGATACCGTGTAAATGATAACAACATAAATTTACGGATATCAATATAAAAAAAAGACATTTATCTATCTCAATTAATTTGTTAAAAATAAAATCAATATTTTGTGGATGTATCTAAAAAATATTGATTATTTTATATGAGAATTGAGAATCATAGGGGGATGAGCTCCGTCTTATCAATTTCTTGGGGGGGATGCAGCCCCAGAGCCCCCCTGTACATGGCGTCCATGGTCTTATATGAAAATGTACCAAGAACATTACCTATTTAATTATAACTATAAGTGCAGGGGCTCGTGAGATGCATTTCCCCAGCCCCCATTTTTTATTGGACAACCTTGTAAACGACAGCCCTCCTACTTTGGAAAATCGCATCGAAACTCGTACCCGTCGTTGGTGCCAGATTTTAAGCGTTTGTGCAGCAAATCCTAATAGTTATACCATTTTTTAAATTTTAAAATTTTATTTTTTAAATTTATTTTTTTAATTTTATGCAGTGGACCCGATCGGTCGCATGATGATATCTTGTTCTTTACGTGAACACGGGTATATGTACTTTTTATGTATCTACACGAATGTATGGTTTTTATATAAATAATAAATATACAATTAAAAAATAACCTAGATTTGAAAAATGAAATGAAAACCATTAATATAATACGAAAATTTAAATTAAAAATATTACATAGTTGCTATGTATTTGTAATAGAATATAGGCACCTGTCTAATTTTTTGTTGAAATAAATAGTAGATTAAAAAATAAAATACTTATTAATATTAATATTTTTATTTACAACTGGTAGTAGGTACCCATTACGTTTTTATGAAACAAAAGAAGTTTAGCTTTAGCAATGTAACATTTAAAAATATTGAGGTTTTAGTTTTAATTTGAAAATGCATCGATTGATCAATAATAAACGTATTCGAATGCATGGTTCAAGTAATTGCCTATATAGAACTCCTTATGCGAACGTCATACGCTCGAGTTTTAAGGGATTTAATATAGGCAATTTTGAGGACATTTAAACAAAAATTATTGAAATTTAAGAAATAAAAATATTTAAATACATTAAATGTATTGTGCACCTTACCTACTGACTATCGGTTATGTGAATTATTATTGAAAGATCTACATAGTATGTAAAGCGTAAAAGGCAGTTATTATAATAGTTATAAACCAATATTATGAGTAAATAATAATAAAAATTGATTTAATGTATTTAAATATTTTTGTTTCTTATATGACTTAATATACATGACTATTGAACCACTAAAAATTGTGAACAGACTATAATAACAAAGACAGAGATTAAATTTATTCACATAAATTATAATTATTTTTAAACTTTTTTAAATTTATAATACCTACCTACTTACTATATTTATTAATTAAAATAACCTACACAGTACACAATGTTTTATATTGGATAATTTATTTTCAAATTTCTCTCTCTATGAACTCATGGTTCCTACTTTCTACGTCCTTGGACGTAAGGTTATAATATTATAAGCAGTGGTGTAGTAAGAAAAATTTTTGGGGAGGGGGGTTGTATACATAAAAGTTGAATCTCAGAGTCTAAGTATCGTTAGAAAGTGACTTGCATATTTTTAATAATCATAATAAGGCGAGAATTCTATCTATTTTTAACGTCATTTTATGCTTCTAATTTTCTTCGAAATTTTTTACAGAAGTATTTATTTTAATATATATGAGTACTTGTGACTATTTATAATTATTATATTGTAGACCCAAAGTCACAATATTATATACTTTTATTTTGCGTATACGTATTTCAACAACTAAATTGTCATCAGTGCGTACCAACAACAATAAAGTATAATATAATATATTAAGTATAATAGTATAAAGTATAATTATAATATATTATATAATAAAAAGTATAACAACAATAAAGAATAAATAAAGTATTTATTCTTCATTTTGGATTTTTTAACATATTATAGGAAAGTCATTATTCAACACATCAGCACATAATGACGTTAAAAATAGAGCAAGTTCTCATATTATTTTATTTTTCTACGATTAATCTATCAAAAACCATATCTGAATTACAAAAGTAAGTATACATGGTTATTTAACAAATATCATGATTAGGTACATAAGTGCTACTATGACGCAAATCTATTTTTTAATTATTTTTACAATGTACTTAAATATTTTTCAATTATAAGATTTTTATTTTTCTTAAATTTCATTAAAATTGCCTATACAGAATCTCTTAAAAATGTGCGGCGTCCTCTAAAGACATATTTTGCTATATACGGCGTTTATTCCGTCGTAAACCCGGAATACGCGTCGTTGAAATGTAGGTGCAATTTAGAATTTAAATGGGTACCTAATTAAATTTGTTTTGCATATTATAATATAATACATACCTTTTAGTACATACTATATAAAATGCAATAATTAAGTAGGTACCTATTAATAATTGTTTTACATAGGTAGGTAGGTATATTGATGAAGTATAAAATAATTGAATTTATATTCAATTGAAAATAATTTAATAATAAATATTTAGTAGTAGTAAGTATCTGCATATGAATAAACCGATACCTATACACAATTATTGTATTATTGAATACGATATAAAAACGCAGTGGATATTCGTTACCCGTATAGTCGCATCTCATGCAACTATACGCGGTGTTGCGTTTTTTTATTATATCGATGTTCGGACGATAATTTGCAGTCCGACTGCGTTTTTCCACAGCATCCAAATCCCGAAGGATTGCAATCGCTGTGTATAGCCGCTCTAATCTAAATAAATGTTATTTCAAAAACGAAATTGGCAACCGCAATATAATATATATTATAGGAGTGTGTTATATATGTGACTATATAGGTACGTGCTCCGGAGTGTATATAATATAATATAGTTAAATGTTAATGCTTACAACATATAGCAGGTATATAAAAAAATTAATCAATTATAGTATAAATTACGAGAATACGACAGAAACCTAAACTATACCATTTTTTCTAAAATAACTTATAACTGATATACTGTGATTTGTATTTAAAACCACAATGCTAAATAAAATATATAATACTAATTACAAAATTAATAAGTGCATAGTGTATATTATGTGTTATATTGTATACCTCATACCTACATACAATATACATATATCTGATATCATTACATTATTATTTATTATAATATAGGTATTATATGTGATATACTAAATACAAAAATCAAACAAATAAAGTCCGGGCAACAACTTGCGGGTGCTCTTTTATACTACCTATTACATAAAAATCATTTCTGGAATATTGTTCAAAACGTTTTTTTATTACTATTTTAAACTCGTGTTTTTATACCAACTTGAAAATATATTAAAAATATAGTTATTAATAACATTTTGAACTGATATCGTATTTTTTTTAATACAATTTCTTCTAAATATTGAATATTCCAGGGGGGGAAGGTTGTCCCCTCTGTTGCTACGCCCCTGATTATAAGATTAATGTATAATTTACATGTTAATGATAACTGGAATCAATATCTTATTATTTGGACTATCTTAAATCCTATTGCTCCCGAGCCACTGTAAAACTTACTTAAAAGACCACTTTCTCTAAGTAATTATTTTTAACGAGGGTCAACTCTGACCACGTTACACCTTTATAATGTACATACGTTTTGGTGAAAATTTCAAATTTATAGATCTATTATTTCCCCAAAATTCGAACACATTCATACAAAAGAAAGACATATTTCCGAAAAAAAAAAAATGAAATGGCTATTAAAAAATAATGTACCTGTCGATATTTAAATTTTTTTTATGTGTAGCTAAAATAACGTACTTTGAACACTGTATTAAATTTTCAGGTAATAAAAACTAAAATTAAGCCTATTATGAATTAAATTTCTCAAATTTGCATATTGCTAAAAATAACCTAAAAATTAGTAAAAGTTTTCGAAAAATTGTTCGCATTAATATTTTACGTATATACGTTTGTGTTCAAAATTTCAAGGCTCCACCATCAATATTTTCGGCGGTATGGAGAATTTTTACCATAATCGTGTTTACCGATTTTTATGCTAATTTTTTGATAATTTTTTTCTTACGCGTTTATTGAAAAATAAAAAAATTGAAAAATGATCTCTCTAAAGTATCAACTAAATGCATGTAATTTACATCAATGTAGGATTTGACGTATACGGTAACACAAATTAATAAAACAGATTTTAATACAAAACACTTTAATACAATCGCAAACGTATATCAATATAAAACATAAATATTTTATCTCGCCTTTTGGGAGGTCTCTTGCGAGTAACTACCTCTTCGCGGGCGAGACTGAACAGAATACTATAATATTTTTATTATCAATAATAATTAGAAAAAAATGCAACATAGACAATTTATAATTTTGACGGGTGTGATGTCATTTCTAGGTTTATTAGTATATACGTCAGCATGTACACATTCATGTAGGTACCTATATATATACCTATTTACAACATATACGAGTATATAGCATATATATTTATATAGTTTTTGCCGTACCTACTACAATAGGTATAAAAGTTATA
>JAIPRL010012204.1:0-12361 GCA_025469235.1 Pemphigus obesinymphae | reverse complement strand
AAAACGGTTTAAATTTTTTCCGGGTTCCGGGTACGGGTTTAAAAAACGTGTATCACTTTTTCCGGGTTACGGGTTTCGGCTTTAACACGGTTTTAATATTTTGCGGGTTACACGGGTTTTCACCCCGTGTTCAAACCCGTTTTGACTCCCTGGTTTAAACGATATTTTTTCAAACAAATACGAACTAACGACATTATTATCTTCTCAGTCTCGTTTTCGCGCTGGCCTCAGACGATGTCCGGGTAGAAGTCCGTGTCTTGGAATATGGTCTGCGACTCGCCCGTCAGCCTGTCGATGGACGACGCTAGACACCTGTACAGGCCTTTGTCCAAAGGCGTCACGTCGTGAAAGTGCAGCGTGCTGCCTTTGGGCCTCAGGTGCATGTCGTATGTCTGTATCTCGCCCGTACGCCTCATTGCCGACTCCTTGTCCGCCTTGCCCGGGTCCACTCGTTCCCAAACGATATTCTGTGACAATTATAATTTTCGTTTGAACATATAGCACAATTTTCATAGGTACTCTATGCACTATAGGTAGGTAGTCAATAAAATATAAAAGTACGCATATTTTTCGAATGTGCGTGCAACGAAATTTAAATTAAATATGAACCCTTTTCGACCGTGTTAGATTTACGGGATCCTATACGCGTTATGAGAAACGATTTTACATAAAATCGTATCGTATAAATTGTGGATAATCGACTATGAGTTAACGATTGGTCATGAATAATAATCGATTATTAGGTGACTATTTCCCTATAAGTAGTATCTGTGGACAATATATTCATCCTACAAACAAAAACGGACGAACAAAATACATGACGAGGATATAAGTACTCTAAACTCTTTATTAAACCTAAAAACCGTGCGTTAAAATATTTTGATATTTTTATATTTTTTTTTTTTTTTTTTTTTTTTGTGTCCCCAAATGGGCATTCAACGAGCGATGTACAAATATTTTTAAATCGATAAAAAAAATTACCAAACATCTACCAAGTTAAGAAAGTGATTTTATTTCAAATAAACGGACTGCTAGTTAATTTATTGTGTCATTATAACTGGCTAATGTATCTGGTTGAAGTAATATAATAGATATAACTTTTAATATTTAATAATTAATAATTTTTATCATAATTTTGTTATATTAACATGTTGGGAATGACCACAAAAAACATGCGTGAATTTGTTATAATATATTAATTAAATTTTAAAAAACATAAAGTTCATTAAGAATTTTTAATAATTTTAACAACAAATAATATTTTAAAAGCCAATATGTATATTTATATTTTATCGGATAATTGTATAGGTACTTGTCGCAATTTCTTCTATATTTTTAATGGAGAATGAAAAAAAAAAGTGCTTTAAACTTAACAAATTATATTTTTCATATACATATTATAAACTTTGCATTAATTATCGCCATGGTTTTGGAACCAAAGACAAATGTTCTGATAAAACTAAAAATATATCAACAGACAACACGTCATTTTTAAAAGATTTCTATTTAGACTATTTAAAGAAAAATTATAATCTAAGGACAAAAAAATTATATATATTTTTTTAAAGTAATCAATAAGTTGTCTTATATCAGTTGTTATCGATGTTTCTTAAATCATTACAAATATAATTAAAAATGAACATATTTAACATATTATAGAAAAACGGCTAATAATTGACTATAAAATTAAAAATACAAAATTTAAAAAAAAACTATAGATAACAAAATATATAATTTAGTGCAACCAATGTATTTTGTTATATATTGTTCTTTTTTTAATTTAAAATTTTCATTTTTATTTTATATATTCATTATTCATACTTAAGTTAAAAATTAAAAAATAATATAAATTTGTTTAGGCTATGTCGCTTTTTTATAAAAATTATTAATATTTGAGTTGGACATATTTTTAGCAAGTCGCCCTGTATTTAATAAGCTATATATTCTCGGACATACGAAGAAAAGAAAAAACGGAAGTCCCATTATTCAACAACTCGTACACATATTTATATATAGTATTTATAGTATTTATATATATGAATTTTAGAGAAAAAATACGAAAACAAAGGGTTTAAAAAAAAAAATAATAATAATAATAATAAGAAAATATGGCAGTATATAAAATTTCATAAAAAAATTATATTAATTTTGTGAAAATATTTATTTTTTTTTTTTTAAATAAAATTCAAGAAAATTTGTTGTGGATTTTAACAGCGTCATAAGTGAGACCATACGATTGTAATGGGACGCTTTCTGCCCCGTGCGTGTTTAGTGTAAATGAATGAAACAGATGGAATACCTATAGAACTAGATATATGAACTAGAAATAATCTAATTAATGCATTTTATATTCACATTCCAATAAGCAGAAACGGAAGTATCTATAAAAAGAAATTTAAAAATCGATTTGTATTTTCTTTTCCAAAACCAACGATTTTTTTTTTTTTTTTTTTTTTACAGAAATTTATTAATTTCAATTTTTCCGATTTTTACATATTTTCAGCGACCGGGGGGGGAGGGTGGAGGAGCCTGAGCCATTTTTCCGGTATTTTCCCTTGGTATGAACGCGCGACATTTTACTACCTATCTAATATTATTTTGTACAAAGCTAATTTAACCGTCTCCAGTACTCACTGTTTATGTACGCATAAGATTGTATTATATTATAATGTTATAAAATTTAAACAAAAAGAAAACGCCACATTGCGAGACACGGCCAACCGTGAAAAGTTCTACACAAATAATATTACACGTTAAATCAGTAAAACTGTCTTCGTAAGTGCGCGGGATAATCATCTTATCTCCAGTGTTCGACGACGTCGTACGTTAAATACGAAGTTCTGTCTCGGAAGACTATTTCCGGTGTATCTACGTATATAATAAAGTACAATATATTAATATATATATATATATATATACTTATGTACAACCATAATAAAACGTTTATCGGGTCTAATCTAACGACATTACGTATACACGCAAACGACATAATAATATAAGACAAATGTTTGGAAATTATTAAAACATGAAATTATTATTTCGTTCGAGTGTAATAAATAATACATTTAAATGTTCTGCTCGTTTAAATCTGATCTACCCTTAATAATTAAGGACGTCAAGACTAGGAATTTTCAAAGTGAAAAAAGTATTTACAAATATCGGAGAAACATAAAAAAAAAAAAAAAAAAAACAATAATAGATACCTAATAGCGTTATCTATATAGTGTCAACCTTATATACGTATAGCATTTTTCCAATAAGTTCCTCTATTTTAGTTTTTTTTTTATTTAAATATTTTTAATTTGCTATATTATTGTATTTCGTCGAGTTTCCTTAAAACGACCTACCCATAATATAAAACCTCCAAATAATATGCACAAATGTGTATATCGTCTTGACTGAAATGCGTTCAAATAACGTAATTAACCATCGAGTTAAGAATTACCAGAATTTAAAAAAATGTTCATAACCTTTCTATTTTGAGTTTTCAAATTAAATTTTTCATCTATTCTGATTATATCATTATACCACGTTTAAAATGTATATACGTTTACCCAGTTTATAATATGTATAATAATGATATAGAAACTAAATATTTTCTTTTGAATTGACTAATCATATTCAATTTGTGATTATTATTCACAATTATCATCACATTATGGAATGTACGCATTATGTACGATATTGGTAATAAGTACAATTATTTTAATAATTTCAAAATCTAACAAAAATAAATGTAAATGTCTACGAAATGTTTGTAATGATATAATTATAAATATTCTACATTTTATCTTAAAAATTATAAACAAATTTATTTAAAAAACAGTTTTAATCACTCGTTTTAATCACTTTTTAAACGTTTTTTAAAACAGATAACTGAAGTTTAGTATTTTTTATGGTTATGTAATAAATTATAATGATAATAATTGGTGGCAATAAATATGATATGATTAGAACCTTTTTGGATAAAATCGATACACTCTTACCTATAATCTGATGACAGATTTGGTTAAATATTAATGATACTATTAAATACAATAATAATTGTATACACCAATTTTTTAAAAATGTAAAATTAATAAATTATAATTAATAAAACTTGTAAAATAATAATAATAAAAAATGTTGAGATAACCTAAAAACTTCAATTTATGTCAATGGTCTATTTTGGTGGTTCGATGGTACCAGTTAAATCAAAGTATGATTCAAGTAAGTAAAAAAAAATTCAAATTTTTAAATCTAAGTTGTGGATATTTTAACACTACAATATTAATATTAATATTATATTATATTTAAGCGGTTTTTAAAGCTTATACATTTTTAATTAAAGAACGACCAAAATGTATTTAAAATTACACTTGTTCATATGCATTTTTAAATTCTCGTCATGATAAATTACAGGTACTCACTAATATTGAGGGTTGAAGAATTAACGATTGAAAGTTCGATAAAATAATGTGCTTTTTCTATTCTAGTGCCTTTATTTTATAGGTATACCTCCTTTAGACTAACGAACACATCGCATAATGCAAGTCCAAAAGTTTCCTGCGAATAATAGATAGTTAATAATTCCACTTATTTTTACTGAAATTAAGGTAGAATTTCCAAATTCGACGACTTCCATAAATATATTTATTCATCCTCAGTAATTCGGATGTCTTAAGAAAAAACAACCGTGCTACTATTCGGCAAAATCTTTCACAAAACTTTTTAACATTTCCTCCTCAAACATCTTTCCAACTTAAAAGTGAGCTAGGTCCATTCTTTTGAACTCTTACCATCCCTTTTCATTCTCTTTACCTACAATCCTGTCACAGTATTCTTCTAATGTATTTCATCTATTCCTTTTATTTTTTATATACAACATAATTGAATGCCGGATTGAAACCGAAATTTTTTTTTACTACTAAATGGAGGTTTCCAATTTTCATGACCATGATGTATATTTCAAATAACTCTAAAAAAAACTTTCAATTTAAAATTTTGCTTTTATATATCATTGTAAGTTTTTCTTCCTGTAAAAGCTTGGATTAAATATTGTTTTATAAAGATTTATCAGTTTTAGTATTAATTTTAAATATTTAATTTTATATTTCTTTTCTTTTTGCTTTTCGTAACATACATTTTTTATTACACAAATATTCAATATATCATTGCCTTTTGGTTGAAATATAACAGGTTATTGCAAATATTCCAAATCGTTATCAAATATAAATAAAATGGCGGCATGAGGGTACAATCATTAAAACATATCCAACTGCTCTATGTTAACATAAACGATGTCCCCTTATGCCTGCCTTTATTTCCTATACGTAAAAAAACGTCAGAGAAGTGATATATCTGCAATAACCTAGGACATATCAACCATGCCTATGTATTAGATATATTATTTAGACATTTAAATTACATTTATCTTCTAATATGATTTGTTCGGATTCAGTTTTGCGTCTAATTTTAAATTATTTTTTTGTGTTTCTATTTTTACTTTAAAAATCGGCTATTATATTTTTTTTGAATAGTTTATTTTTTTTTTTCAATTTTGGTTGAAATTTAAATTATAGTTTTATGTAATTATATCTGATATTTGCAAATCGATTTTAAGCTCAGGGCATTTGAGCTTTGACATACATAACATACGTATAGTTCATAAATATTCTTTTAATAGGTAGTCTCTTTCCCGCCCACTAAGAAACTCTCTCATTATATCGTTTATAATTATGGTCAGTTAATATGACGTCATGTTTTCTTAATTTCTACAAAACGTGGTTAAAACAAAATTTATCACCAAATTACCCTGTACGTTTAACAATCTAATAATTCGTGTGATTTATTAACATCGGTTTTCGGTTTTGGACTTACGGATATCACCGGCACGGTACTCGGAAATTCGCAGTTGATCTCGGCACCCGTCGGGGGCACTAGCTTCCACCATCCGCTACCCATGCGCAATCTTCTCGTCTTTTTGTTCGCCGTCGTCGAAGCAGTATCTACTCGGTTGTAAAAACCCCATCTGCAAAAATTCTCTTTGAATTATTTACTTTATATTTTTTTGGCTGTAGTTCAATATTGTAAACAAGATTTATAAAGGAAATGGTTTTGACGATAAAACGATACGTTAGTGATATAGGTATACACTGTAAGTACATATACGCGTGTTTGGATACTGTGTGTATACATTTTAAAAATAATTTTCTCCAAAAAAAAAATAAAAAAAATAAATAAATAATCTATTCCTCATGGTCCAAATATTTATAACAATAGGTTGGTATATCTAACCTAACCTATACCGACTAATGTCTGAAAAAATATCAACATATTGTTCATCGTATATATTTGATAACAAATACATTTTATATGATTGGAAAGCATACACATATATATATATAATATATACGTACTCTTGGATTTTTTTAAACAAACAACTTATATGCCATTAAAAAACTTTTCGAAAATCTGTTATGGTTTAATAAAACATTTGTAATATCAATTGATCCGTAACGGAATAATCGAATAAATTAGTTATAATATTAGTAGTGTATATATATATATATAATTTAGTTAACACTAAATTTAATAATACGTAATAATACTGTATTGAAATAATTGTAATTTACATTTACGATCAGTTTTTCTACAATATTACAACTTAATCTGATATATTATAATTTAGTAGTTTTCATTTATATTCTACTCGTAATATATTTACATTTTCTATATTTCCAAAGAATATCGGTATTTATAGAATTCTTTTAACTTTGACATTTCGTATACAAATAAATTCTTTAAAATACGATATATATATCATTCGTTTTAGATTATAGCTATAAAATATGTTGTAATATTTGAAATCCATATGACAAACCGTAGGAACTCAAAATGAATAACTGGATAGAGGATAACAGAAAGACCATCATCAGATTTAGAACAGAAATTATGCTTCAAATGGTATAAACCAAGTAAAGACGTACTTTAAAACCAGTTGAATAATAGACAAATGTAAAATATTAGTGAGTATTAGTTCATAGGATGTTGGGATCTGATTATTCGGTAAAATATATAGAAAATAAAAAAAGTCTTCGGACAAATTTTAGATAATAATTCATATATTTTAGTATATTAATGTTGGATTATGTGTTCGTTATATAACACCAGAATAAATGTTAACAAAAAAATCTATATTGAAACCTTTATATAATATGTTTGTTATGCAAATAATAACTGAATTTGTTAGATTCCAGTTTATATTGTGCATTAACGTAAGAAAAATGGTATAGTTTGTTTTATAACTGTATATTGTATAAAATAATTATAAAATAAATTGATTATTATCACATTTTACACACATTTCAATGGAAACACCGATGATTTGGATGTGATTATCTTATACTGCAATAATTGACATCTAAAAATATAAAAAATATAACTAATTTTTATGAATCACGCCTTTTGTACGAACGTATCATTCAGATAAATTTGAAATATACCTATAAGAAAGCGTCAATTTAGAGAACAGTTTTATAATAATTTTTTCCAAATTTAGTAAATTGATTTTTCTAAAAAATTAAGAAATTATACGTGAAGAGGTAATGTTGGTATGTTGTATAACAACATATACTCACAGTTATTTTAGTTTCAAAAGTAAATAGGTATATATTTATATAATTTATTATAAAGTTCAGTTTTTATAGTTTGCTCAGAATTAAATGGAAATAAAAGTATTTACGTGTCTGTTCCGTTATAATAAATTCAAACACTGCAGGAGGTCGCCGAAATTCTACTCTGGAAATCGGTGAAGTTTGGCCCAGAGTTTAAACCTTGTTTTTATGCGTTATTCGAATGATGAGTACACCCACTATATATTGTAATAATTTTTAAAACGAACTAAAAATACAATACATTTTTAATCAGTGAGTATTGACCAAATTCAAAACACGTGAAATTATAAATATTCATATTTTAATTCTGCGCTCCGACCTTAACTTGTGTAAAAAAAATAATTTTTTTATTATTAGTTTTCGTTTTCATTTTTAAACATATATCTATTTTATATAATATGTTTTGCCTAATTATGTGTTATGATAATCATCGTGTGTTGTTTCGTTATTATTTAACATAATTGCATTTATTCAACACCATTATATTTCATTGCCACCCGTTTCCTGCACGTCGAAATTATTGTCATTTCAAAAACATACGTGAATGCACACATTTTAAATTGTAAAATTGTCCCATATTTATATATTAACAGCAACGTGATTTTTATAAAAATAATTATGCATATTATTACATACATTATTTTTATACTAAAATATTTGTTCATAAGATTGTAATAAGAATTACATAGTTATGAGGAGATTTGAAGTGGGATTTGCCTGTATCACACACGTAACATAGAAATTTTGTATTTTTCTAGTAGGCATGATAAAGATTCTGAATGATTTTCGTCATGAAGTCTTCTTTAGAAAGATTTCCCAACATTTTCTAATTTATTCATCGAAGGTCAACTAAATTAAATTAATAAGTTTAGCATTGTAAAAATTAATATATTAAATTGTAGTGGGAAAAATTAATTAGTGAGAAAATTATTTTAAAGAAGACTACAGCGAATTCAGATCAGTTTTCAATTTTTTTTTTTCACATTTTTGTGTTCTTCAATATATATTGTTTAAAAATTCAATTTAAAGGTATATTTATTCATTTTTTTGAAAATTTTGAAATTGCATTATTGAATACAATATATTTCAATGTTAAAATAATGTTGACATAATATTGGAGATAAATAATACATTTTCCCTGTTTCTTCAAGGCTCAAATATCTAAATTTAAAATGCTAAAAAATAATAAAAGCTTCAGTTTAATGTACATCAAGATTTTTATAAAAAATTATTGTGGATAACTATTATTTTTATACACATTAAAAATTGTATAAATAAATTAATTTGATACTTTTTTAGTAGAATGTAATATTCAAAGGATACTTCAGTGGTAATACAAAAGTAAATAATATGTAAAATATGTTTTCAACATTCAAATTAACTAGTTAATTATTATTGCCAATAACTATCTTAACTTGTTTGAATTTTTATTGTATTAAAATCATCACGGATATTTTTGGTAATTTTACAGTTAAGAGATGTTGTACTTTATTTACACAGTTTTGAATTTAAATGATTTTTATAAATTTAGTGAAGTAGTTAACATTACTAATAATTTTATTCAATATTTATGTGAATTAGTCATATAGTTCATTATACTAATATCTTTCTAGGAAGATAATATCTGAAAAGTCGATTAAAACGTCGCGAAATTCGTTCAAGACTCCTACATGTGAAGTGATATCGTAAAATGAATTTCTGAATTATTTACTTGACACTTCAAATAATTTTTACGATTACCACTAATCAAATGATTTAATTTTTAAATTAAAAAGAGTCTGTTCTCAAAAATCATTTTCAATGGCACCTCAAGTTTTTTTTTCAAAAAATTAATTTTTCAAAGAGTTACAGTTGTTTATATATTATATTGAAAAACAGGTTTATCACTACTTTTAAGCAATGACGTAGACAGTATTTTTATTTGGAAGGGTGCTGATAATTTTATATATAGGGAAGGCTTAAATAGGATCCTCCATAAGTTTGGTATGCCAATGACATGGCTATACTTTTAGGTTTGGTCTTTGTACATCTAGATTTTATAATATACCTTTTTATTATATAAAACTAACTTTCTTAATTTTAAAAGAAAAAATGGAAGACATTATGAATTTTCTTTTGTATTATTTAAATGTACAATAACATATTAAAACTTGATGCTATGCAGTATACCAATGGTGGATCTAAGAGTTAAAATCTGGTTGATAAATTCAGAGAGGCGCCTTAACCCATAGGTTTAATTTGGTTGTGTATACATACTACGAACCTGGGTTGGACTTCTAGTTTAGGGGCACTGGGTCCAAAGTTTGGTTAGGGTCCCCAAAAAATACAAAAATCGTCTTCAAAACAAGAAAATAAAGGGGGGGGGAAAGGAAAAAAGTATTTTGATATGGTGAAGTCCCCAGGCTGAAAAGTAGAAGCAAAAAAAAACGGTATTGAAAATAATTGTTCTTACCGCTGCACTGCAAATTGCAATATAATTTAATATATATATATAATTATTATATATCATTTTAATAAATTTGAAATATTTTCCTCAAAAATATTTAATTTTATAGATACTGGTTTAGAACAAACATTAGTTAAGGGTCCCATCGGTATTTACCGACTAAACGACCGTTAGATCCATCACTGGCAGTACAGCTATAATTAAATTACAAGTAATTGATTAATATTATGCATAATCAATTTAGTATTTTATAAATATGTCAAGAAAATAAGTGATGACCAGTGATTAAATATCAAATATTACTTATTTTCTCCCTATTTTGTTATTTCATAGTATACCTCACAGTGCCCCATATTTTTTTTGACTGTGTCAGTGTAGGTAAACAAGACTGGACCACAATGAGACACTTTGTCATTTTGTTGAAAAAAGGTATTTCAAGCTGACATTTAAATAAACGATTACATTTATTAATGTGATTTTAAATACTACACAATATTTTGAATCTATCTACACACATTTTAATTAGATATCATTAAAATAAAACTGTTATTTAAAAATTAATTTTGTGTGTCTGACTATGACCACCCCTCTCCTGAACTGATATTTTTATAATTTTGTTAATGAACTATTAACTTCTAACAATAATTGAAATATTAATTTTATATGGGTATGTTCGCTAATTTATATAAAATTAAATTTTAAAATTAGGTACCTAGTAATTGTTTTTAAAACATATTATTTGAACCATTAGTAGTAACCATTACTTACCTACTAAATGAAATAAACTTTATATTTTATATGGGTGCTTGTTTATTTTGTAAAAATAACTCAATAAGGTTTGCGTTTTTCTTTTTTCAGATATTTCATTTAATTTTAATACGTTAACTATGCTTAACACATACAAATACACTATAAAAAAATATATATATAAACAACGACAACGTACAAAATGGTACGAAAAACGAAAACCTTATAACCTATAACATATTGTGTGTGTGTGTGTGTGTGTGTGTGTGTGTGATAACAGTGAAGGAGACGCGAGACACTAATATATAAATACGACCGATACGTAACAGTACAACTCGAATATCGAATATTATACAATTTTGTTAAAAACCAATAAGATAAGAAAACAGAAAAACCAATTAAAATCTGTAAACTAACATTTTAGACTTTTGCAGTGACCTTCATATAGATTACAATTTAAATATATACGTATATGGTTACGTATTATGTTCACATATAACACTGAAAGCATTTTGAAATTTTACTGAAATTTTGGGGAGAGCTGCAGCCCTCTACCCTTGACTACGCCACTGATTGTAAGTAATTTCACAATTTATAGTTAACTGAAGTCTGTTGGATTACCTTAGTTTAAGTAATTTTAGTCAATTGTTTTTATTGAACTGAAGGGTCAGCCTAAGGGGCTCTTATATATAGGCAATTTTTAGGAAATTCGCAAGAAAAGTTAAAACTGAAATATATTTATATATACATTTAGAATAAATAATTGACAGCCTTATTTCCGTATTATTTTTCATTATTTATAATTATATTATATTTTATATAAATATATAATAAATATAAATTTATATATATAAATTTATATTTATAATATATAAAATGTAATTGAAAATATTACTTTCACATTTTACACGTCAAATTTGCTAACTTCGTATATATACGAAAAAAAAAAAAAAAATTAACTAGGTAGTGTCTTAGGTACGTAGCCGTTTTTAAAAAATAATCTCGACACTTTTTAAACTTTCTTCTTTCAATATAATTAAACACTTTTTTTAAGCGAATTATTGAAGGTACTGTAAATGTAAATGGAAAAACAGTTTTCATATATTTCTTAAATACATATCGAGAGGAAAATATGGAACTAATATCGGATAACTTATGAAATACTTTTAAAATATATTTAAACACTGCTATATTTTTAAACTTCTATTTTTGTTAAAATTTTGTGAAAGTTGTCTACAAAAAGCCCCTAAAAATCGGACTCAATACTTCCGTACAATGTCCACGTCTTTGGCAATATCTATAAAAATTATTTGAAATAAAAATGTTTGCAAAACATTATATTATTATTAAATACAAAAATGTACTTATAAAATTAGTGTCTTATGTGTTTTAAGCAGGGAGTCAAAACGGGTTTGAACCCGGGGTGAGAACCCGTGTAACCCGCAAAATATTAAAACCGTGTTAAAGCCGAAACCCGTAACCCGGAAAAAGTGAAACACGTTTTTTAAACCCG
>JAIPRL010012203.1:0-12362 GCA_025469235.1 Pemphigus obesinymphae | reverse complement strand
TGATTTTAATACATAGTACATAATACACGCTACAACTATTCGCAGTTGTTAAATTTTGTTTATTTTGCGTTTTTAAATTTTTGTAATTTTTAAATAGTAATAGTCACTAGGTACCTGTAATAGTACAAAGTGTCCGCCATAAAAATTTTGTCACTACCTGAAATAGTACAAACTGTCCGCCGTTTTCATTTTTTCGACGTGACCGTACAAAGTGTCCGTCAACCTAAAAATTTTTTAGGCTATTACAGCCATACCTTGTGCTCTTGCATAGAATATATATTATTATTTTCGTGTTTTATGTAGTATAATATTATTTGTTTAGGTATAGGTAGCGGCTGGCCAGTCTGCGCTCCACAAATTGTGAGTTTTATTATTTATTTATTTATATCATAGTTTTTATGTGTGAATTATTAATCACACTAGGACATACCTATTATTGCTGTTGAGCCAGAAGGGCTATTTATTTTTTTACTCTTTGTATCAAACAGGCAAATTTGTATTTATTTATTGTTTTTCTACCTTTTTCTGTGTTGCTGTGATTTATTATCCTTTGTTTGTCTTTAATTGAATTATTATACAGCAACATAAGTTACCAAAACTCGCCTTATTATTTAATATTTAATTTACTCCTTTTTCTATAATTTATAAGTACGCAATAGGCGTACGCGAAGTATTTTTGGTGTCCGGGCGCGCATATTATCGCCTTACGCTCCCGGCCCGTACACTCTGTTTATAAACTCGGCTTTGAACTGTTTTTACATTATTTTTGCGTTGTAATTTTTATTTAAGTATAAATAATGCACAAGTGTACAATCACGCGTAGTACTTCTAATAAGAATCTATGAACATATATAAAATAATATGATCATGCATTCATATGATTTATCATGGGATATCGACTCAGAGTATTTATTTATTTAGTATTTAAATTCTAATAAATACAATATAAACCACTTTGAAACTTTTTTTTTTTTTTGTCCCCAAAAATATTTTTCTTTTTAATTTTGGTAATAGGTCATATTCACCTAGAGTATCCTATCCGAGATGCAAGGTTCTTCCACCTCTACTGACACCCGAAAAGTGAAGTGTACTTTTTTTAAAAAATAGGCTTATATTTTAAATACGGCTTTAAATTTTTTTCTTGATATAATATTGTATATTAATTTTAAAAATATTCTGGCCTTCGCTTGTAGCAAATAGTTTTTATCTCTGAAGTTTTTTTGATGAAAAATTTGACTAAGTAGATAATCCAAAAATTGGTTGATTTTTTTATTCCCCGGTTTTTATAAGAACCCACCATCGGTTCACTCGGTTTCACTAAGGGTTAACGGGTTTCACACAACGCAAAAACTAGGTATACACAGTAGCGTAGTGATAATATTTTTACCCCAAGTGCAAAGTAATAAGTACCCTTGAAATTTTTAATTATTTTAGATGTATTTCAATTTTACAAATTTTCTACTATAATAATTATTATTACACGTGCTTATACTCTGTTTATGAGATGGTTTTGAATTGTTTTTACATTATTTTTGCGTTGTAAGTAAATAACCCACAATTGTACAATCATGTGTTGTACTTCTAGTAAGGATTTACGAATATATGTAAAATATAGACACTATATACATTACAGAATTTTTTAAATTATGAACATTTATGGTGTTTAAATTGCTTTGAATTACGAACAATGGATAATGAATATAAAATTACTTATACAAAATAATACTTGTTTTTTAATATTTCTGGAGAAATCAGTTCAGAGTATTCATTTATTTAGTATTTAAATTATAATAAATACAATAAATAACCACATTGAAATGTGTTTTTTATTTTTGTGTCCCTGAAAATATTTTTCTCTTTAATTTCGGTAAAAACTCATAAATATTAAAACTCGGGAACTTATTGTAGAAATTAAACTTTTTATTTCTAATTTCCACAATGTTTAATAAACTATAGTAACTAATAGGTATATTGAATTTTAAAGCAATGATAAAGCATTTCTTTCGATAAAATGAATCTGAGTGAAACTTGGATTTATAAAACGCGATTATTATTGTCGGTTATATAATATCACAATATAGTGACAATATAGTGTGTTAACAAATTTATATTTTAAAAATTCAGTTTCAAACTCTGTTTGATTATTTTGTTATTACGTTGGCTCAAAATCAAAATGTGCCATCTCATAATATAAAATGGTTTAGGAGAGCATCTACAAACTAAAACAGTTATATCTATCTTCGTAAATCGACGTATATAGGAATATATTTGTATGATTGTTAAACATAAAAATTAACAAAATAAATAAATTAAAATAATTTGTTTTGTATTATATATATATTAATATATTATATATTTTTTTATTATTTATTATATAATATTATATTGATATATATATATATATCAATTTTGGTAATTATTTTTTAAACCATTAAACTTAGTAACGTTTTTATCGTTTAAAACAATACGTTTCACAAAAATCGAGGTAGCATTTTTGATTTTCAGCCCACGATTAGTTATTAATTAACCCTAAAAAACATAATCCATAATATCTATATTCTGAAATTGGAGAACCCTATTTGAAAAATATTGTCATTTTAATACATTCGTATATACCTAATATTATAATACACATTTAGTCGAAACTCAAGTCTTTTAAAAAAAATTAACTACAAAAAAAATTATGATAGTAAAACCAGTATATTATATTATAATATATTAAAATTGATCCTATTATGAAGATAGAGATCCCGTTTTAGTTCCGTCTTTATATAAATTGTAGAAAAAATTAATTTTTTTTTTTTTACCTAAATATAATTTTGAATGACATTTCATGTTGTTCCATTTATTAATATTCTAAATATAATCTCCTTACTCTAGAATTATCAATTATAGAATTAGGGAGAAATAAGTGTAGTTTATTTTGCTGAAACCGTGTTAATAATTTTTTAACTAAATTGTTGGTATTTCTTTCTTTAGGCGTTTAAAAACTATTGGAAAAATCAAAACTGACATTTTTAAAATACCAACTAGACTCAATTTTAAATCGGAATATATTAGATATGCATATAATGGTCGAGGCACATCTAATTGAATTTTCGGATACAAAATATAAGAAAACACATCATTGTAAAACCAATACATTCCTCCCATTTCTCAAAACCAAAAAATCTACACGGTATTTAAACTGAAAAAACAATCCATATTGTTCTAATATAATATTAATCGTAAACATAAGTATTTTCATCGTCCTTTAAATAAGTTCCCTGAGTGGATTATTCCTCCAGAAAATATAATAAGTATTATTTCGTATAGATTTTTATTACATTTCAAATTCAAACCATCCAAAAAATACCATAAATGTTGACATTTAAAAAAAATCGTTTAATTTATTGAGTGCGCATTATTGTATTTTCCGTACATCTGTTATTCGCACAATATTCCATGTGTATAGCATTTTAATAGGTATTTCTTAATTTATTGTTTTTTGAACATATATCCTAACCATATTTATTGTAAACTACCTATTTCTTAAAAAAAATGACTAAAGCCCAGCACATATCAGTGGCAATTCTTGGTAATCGCTGATTGTGTGTGTGTGTGTGTGTGTGTGTGTGTGTGTGTGTGTGTGTGTGTGTGTGTGTGTTTGGGAGGAGGGGCAACAAATGTTTTTTCATTTATATTTTATACATATACTTTACTTCTAGGTTTTTAAATATAAGTTTAGACACCTTAAATCCCGGTTGTTTTTTGTCCATTGTTTTAGATTCTGAACATAATATGTTTTACAATGATGTTTATATTTTATTTTTCTCTGTTAACAAATTTTTACCAGGAAGTGGTGCTCCGACCTTTAAAACATTACCCTGTTTCTGGTTGAAAAATGCATCTAGTTAGTACTTTATAAAGAGAATTTTTCAATTTTCTCAATGTTTTTTTAATGCGTAAAGAAAAACTACCAAAAAATTATAATAAAAAGCGGCACAAATAAAATTTCGTCCGATTTATAAATATATATATATATATAAATCCAGATTTTTCATTTCTTCGTAGTTTCAAAATCAATGACTTTAAAATCTTAAAATTTACATTGAATATTTAATTTAGTAATATATTGGCATTGATTAAATATTTTTACATTTTTTTTTGCTATTTTCTGCTATTTATTGACATTTTAGATTTTGCAGTTTGTAAGTGTTAAAAGGGGTAATTTTGGGTTTTAAAATTTGAACATTTTATTCAACGTTAAATATACATTACTCTAATTAATTTTAAAAAATTTCGAAAATCCGTAATCACTAATTTTTTATAGTGATTTAAATTTTGTCAATAAAACTATCAATTTTGAGGTATTTAATTCCAAATAGTTGGTAAAATGATATTTTAAGACCTGAAAAAATGAAATATAACATTAGTCGTATATCAATTTAATTAATTTGAAATAACGACGGGGAAAAAATATTTTAGATTCTGAGCGTAGCGAGAGACCTATTGTGGTTTTACAATGTTTATTTTTTTCTCTAAACGAATTTTCTACCAGAAGGAGTACTCCAATCTTAACTATACTACTACTCAGTTTCCTGTAGAAAATTGCATCTAGTTGTTACTTTATACAAGTAATTTTTCGATTTTCTTAATGGGTTTTTAATGCGCAAGGAAAAAGTACCAAAAAATTATGAAAGAATGGCGAAATTATGATTTTGTCAAATTTGATTTTTGTCGATTTTGTTTTCATTTCTTCGAATATCAAAAATCAGTACAGTCTAACAACAACAATATTTTATTATTTACCTGAATGCCAGTAGTTTAGACAAAACATTGATATCATAATTGTTTATTTTGAATAATTTATTATAGAATATAGTCATATATATTAAAATAATGCAACCAATAAGGATTTTAAATAAAAGGATCAAGGGGGAGGACCTATCGCCTCCCTCTCCATTAAAACCGAAACTGACATATATATAATGATTATTATGGGGAATTAAGGGATTATACGGGAAAAAAAATAAAAATATACGAGATACTCGGTGCTATGATATATACATAATACCTGTTGAGTGTTTTATTAGTATGAATAAAAACGCAAATGTAAAAATATAATATAGTATTTTACTCTTAACGTCACAAATCGTAATAATAATGCAAATATAAAATATACAGTAATCAGGCGATGACCAGTAGACAATCCCTACCACGATAAAAAAGAACACGATATTCTCCCAAACATTACATTTTTCTCAAAAAACCCAAATCAGTTTGCGCTTAAACCATAACCCTATCCAAAGGAATAACAGTCGTTAATATATACCATGTTTAAGGATATGCAGGAACAAGGCCTGGTTGAACTGAGCCCTTTTCCTTGGGCCACGCCTGTAGTATTGGCGAAAAAGAAGGACGAAGCACCCTGCTTCTGCATTGACAACAGGCAGCTCAATGACATAACCAAATCTGACTCGTTTTTGCATCTAGTTGATACTTTATAAAGAGGATTTTTCGATTTTCTCAATATTTTTTTAATGCGTAAAGAAAAACTACCAAAAAATTATAATAAAAAGTGGCACAAATACAATTTTGGATTTGACGAAATTTTTTCATTTTTTCGTAATTTCAAAAACAATGACTTTAAAATCTTGAAATTTACATTAAATATTTAATTTAGTAATATATTGGCATTGATTAAATATTTTTAAATTAAAAACATTTTAGATTTTGCAGTTTCTAAGTCTTAAAAGGGGTAATTATGGGTTTTAAATTTTGAAAATTTTATCGCTCTAATATCATTCTTACAGTTTCGTGAACTATAAAATGGTAAATATTTTTTTGATATAAAATGAATATAATATAATGAATTGCACCTTTGGATCAATAATAATATAAATAATAATAATCCAATGTTTAGGTAGGTACCTATTCACAGAATATTACCATTGATTATAAATTATTATAGATTGGCCACCGGCATACAAAATTGTACCCGCCAACGATTCACCCGATAGAGCGCGTTAACAATATGAATTGAGTATAATAATATTTCTTATTGTTATATTTCAACGGTCGATCGGTGTATTTGGACGACGAACCGATAATAAACCGGTTTTCGTCACCTGACTACCCTCCGCGCACGGCACAACCCCCCTACCTATCGAATACAAATAAGAATATTGAATATTATTGGAAATCGTTTTCGTAATTTATTGACAATATTATTATTTTTATTACATGAAACGGACTATTATTTTTATTACGTCAGAACGGACTCCGTTTTTCAAGTAGCAGTACACACTACAAAGATATACCAAGATATACCTGTCCTATGCCGTACGGTCGCGTAGGATAGGAATAAATACGTCTTTTTCATAGGACAGTTTTAATTAATCTGAAAACATTTACCTATAACTTTTTATGTTGACGTAGGTACCTAAATAACTGTAGGTGAAGTAATGTAACTGTAAAAAAAATTGTATTGCCTATAATATTCCAAAATAGATAATGAGTAGAAATAGGAAGTTATAGAAGCTAAAATACACAAAATATACACAAACAAATCTAAAATTGTAAATAAAAATATTAATATTAATAAAATATTTTTAAATTGAGTAGCTTTGAGTTCGTTTTCTTAATCTTCGCTGTTTTTTATTTTTAAATGAAATTGGTCTGTCTTCAATATCTTATCATTAGAAGTTAGTAGAAAATATTCGTAGTCTGATGAACGTTTCTTATGTACATTATGCATAATATAGTGTGTTATGCCCGAGAACAAACCTGCTATTAATTTGACACTCCAACCAACAGTTTGATATAATATTGATATATTAAGTCCAGTGGTAATTGTGACAATTATATTCCAGAAAAAATATATACCTAGAAATCCTGATGCAATTGTACCAAAAGTGGCAAACCAACCCCACATTTTTTGTAATCTATTTTCTATTATTTTTCCAATTGTATCTTCATCTACTAAACTTTGTAATCGTAATCCTTGGTCGACATAAGGCATAACCCATGGATTGTCTGGCAATATTTTTTTGGGGCCGCTTGAATTTCTTGTGGTAGTAATATATGTTTTTGTAATGCTTCCATAGTGTCATGGGAGTAAATTCCAGCTAGCATCAATGTTTCTGGGCTTTTATAAGACCACGTCCAGGAAATGGATAGTGTCAGAACTTGTGGCTTTTTGATTTCTCTCATAGAAGGAGCTATTCCATACCATTCCGAATCCAATCTAAATGCAGTTGATAGGAACTCATTACAATCTATTTGACTTCCATAAGTTTGTAAAATATTGGTTTTTGGGGCCATAAAATAAGTTTTATTATTATAGGATACTGGTAATTCATTATAGCATGCAGTCTGTTTAGCATAATATACATTAACAGGTCTGCATTTCAGCAGGTAAATAGCTTCTCCAGCTTTAATGGCTGTGTATCCTGGTCCCTCGCCAATACTATATGCAAATGCATCTAAACTAAATGACACAAGAGATAATTTTTGCTGTAATTGTGTCCTTTCCAATTCGCATTGTTTTTTCAATAAATCTGAATATAATGATGTCATAGTTCTTTTTAAAAAATTTTCTATATAAACAAATTTTGTATTTACATATGCCATTAAATCAGTATTATGAGGCATAATATTTCCGATCTTAAAGTGATTCATAAACGAAATATCGGTTAGTATAAAGAGTTGTGGATGTTCCGTTTGAACTACAGGTATATCACATGCAAATGTCTTTTTAATTTGTTTCAATGCGAAAACTATGTTGTCTGTTTCGACTAAAAATGTTTGAGTTTGTTGAATGTTATCGTTATTTGGTTCTGAAATCACTATAGAAGCTGGTCCGTCATAAAGGACATCAAATTCGTGTACATCACATTGCAGTATTAATTCGTTAGACCCTATTATTTCACCCTTGTATGAATCTATACCATACATTTCTGATAACTTGAATTTGGTACCAGTGGGTAAAATTAATAAATTGTCTTTACTAATAATATTAGCGGTACCTTCACTTAATTCTATTTTATAGTTTCCTTGAACAATAACATTTTTCCAAGACCCTTTGTCAGAAGAGAATGACGTGCCTTGACAATTCCCTTCCTTATCAACTGATCCGGCAATTGTTTGGGTCGCAAAAGTTGTTTGATTGATTTTTAAACCAAATATTATACCTCCTGAAGGAAAATGGTATACCAATGTTCTGTGTATTTCATTACATCTTGCAGTTCCCAGAAATAAAATTTCAGAATAAAACCCACCTTCTACAGCTTGTGCGTCATCCAAAGATGCACATCTCGTTACTAAATAACTTACCGAAATTAAGCATGATTTGTAATTAGTTGTACGAATGTCTGCCCTTTGGAGAAGTTTTATTCGGGGTACTTCATTTGTTATTGGTGGTGGTGGTGTTTCACAATGTCCAATCTCTAAGCTACTAAACGATGTCACATTAAGTTTAGCTCCGCTACAATCATATGCTATAAAACCATGTATGTTTGATAATGACAAAGCCAATATAAGTAATATAGGTATTGTGTAAACTGCCATCTTCTTGAATTTGTACCTATTGAATAAAAAAAACATATTTTATTTTAATTAATAATTATATAAATAAATAAATGTATGAAGAAAACACAAATTTTTGAATTGTAAAATTTCTTAATTGAGTATGATTATATGATTATATTTGAAAAATATTAAATAAATATATATATATATATATATATATATATGCATTTGTGTGAGACACTGTATACTATAATTGTTTACTATACCTAAATGTGTGTATTTAATAAAAAATGTATACAAAGTATAAATATGTTTATTAAACATTTATTATTATAAACATATTATTTATAAGTCTTTTTTTAGTTATTTTTTGTTGTTGATATACCTATTGTAATGAAAATAAAATCTGGGTATACTAGGGGTTAAGGCCCAGAACTTGATGACCTAAAAAACTTGAAAAATGCACAAAAAAAAAAAAATATATTACTTAGGTACTCGATAAGCTAATTATTTTTTTAGTATAATTTCTTCTTTAGTTGAAAATCTTGTTTTTTTTTTTTAAATTGCCCAAAAACAAAAAAAAAATAGTAATTTAGGACTAGGATAAAGTACAGATAACAATTATGACTTGCCCCAATCGTTCCATTACCTCAATAGAAATGAAATAATCGATTATCTAATAAACCGTAATAAAGGGTATAATTATTTATAGTTTAGGTACAATGACGTACATTTAGGAGATAAAAGAATATCGAATACGATAAATAATTATTTTCTAAAATATATAATAAAAATGCAATATATTCCCTCTAAAAGTATAAAAATGCATTAAATGACCGTATGGACCAGAATTTCTCAAAAATGCAAGAAAATGCAAAATAAAAATGGTACCATCAGCTTCTACGCTCCATGAAACAAATTTCTATGTATATGCGCAACATATTAGAGCAAAAGATAAAAAAGTGCAAATTCAACAAGTTCCGGGCCCTACTAGGGGTATATAAGTTGGGTTAAAAGTTATGATAGATATTATTTCTTACCTGTCGCGAGCAGGAACTTGTATTTTCTCTGCAAACACCGAAGATGAAAATCCACCGAGCTTCAGGAATGTATAGGAAATGTAAGTTAATTACTAAGTAAAGAAATATACACTTTTCCTTTGGTAAAGGATAACGACGGCGTAGAGACTATAATTCTGGATATGACTTGATGACAGCACCTGCCTTCTTGGATGCTATTATTGCTATTATGCTTACAATCACAATGCATACATGAATAGACACTGGAAGACTGGCTTTGCTATGAGCCTATGGGGAGGGCGTTTTATGCTACTTTTTATCTTGTTATCGTCTCTAGTCGGGTCATAGTTTATTGGCGACAAGAATTTAATTATATATTCAAAATTACAAAAAGTATTTAAATAATTAATTTAATCTAGTCAAGTTGTTTCTTGGTAGTGTGCATGATACATTTATACCGTAATTAATATTCGTATTATGACACATCGTACCTTACAGAATGATTTTAAGATACTCCTTTAATTATATAATGAGATATAATTACCTATATAATTATGTGCAAGCGATTTAATAATTTGATGATGTTGTATACTTATTTTTAGATTAGTTTTTTATATAATATTATATGATATATAGATATCATGACACTATATATAATAATAAATTATTATTGAATTAACTAATTAAGCTACAAATGTGTAAAGTATATAAAACCTCCACTTATCTAGTAAGTACTTATATAGTTGTCTATACTTGTAATTTGAATGTATTTCATCATTTTAATTATTTTTAAAACAACTAGTAATAGGGTTATTTAAAATTTAAACACCAGATATAATGAGTTTGGAGAGTTATATCATTGATTATTATAATTATTATAATGGTTATATATTGTACAATTATTTGATATTTACATAATCCAAAGTGAATTCTATATGAAAAGCATATTTCGAGTAGCTAAATTATTGTATTATTATAGTATTCAACATTTTTGTTATTATTTTTAATTATTTTCTTAAAATGTCCGGTGACAAATGTTGTTATTTTAATTGTGGAAAATCAAGAAGAAACTACAAAAATTTGCAATTCCATGTTTTCCCTGCAGATGTTACATATTCAAGGATTTGGTTACTCTTTTCTGGAAAGTGCACATATATTTATTTTAGTTATGTAAAAACAACAACATTTAAATTCCAATTGAAGAGGGGGGTCATTAGGGGCTTTAAAATTTTTTTTTTTAATACTGTAAATCTAAGACAATAAATAAACTATATACTACTGTAATACTTTTGAATTGTCTACAAATTAATTAGACAAATGAATTATTGGATATTATTATTATTTTAGGCAATAGTAATTTAGACAGTTTAAGTCCTAAACGTTTGAGGAGACGATACATTTGTTCGAATCATTTCAATGATTAAATGTATATGAATCCAAGTGCTGAAAAACGTAGAATTATTCCGAGAGCAGTTCCCATAAAGTATACTACACAACCTATTGAACAACTGAATGGTAATATACAATATATTTTTAAATTGTAAATCAGTTATCCAATTAAAATATCAATTTAATTATTTATATTTAGACACACTTCAATTTGGTGAAATACACACAACGCCTGTCAAAAAGCATACATCATCGCATCGCAGCTAAGAGGAACTATTTTAAATTTTAACATCGAAGATAATAAATTGGGTGAGTTATATCATTAATTATATTATTATATATACCCATTAATTAAAATATAGGTACATGCTGCAGTCCATCTGGTTAATAATTTGTTTTTAATTATTATTTTTTTAAATCATTTTACATTTGGAAATATTTACTTTTTAGATTCAACATCAACCGATATGTTAAAAGTATTGACTCCAAAAAAACAATATAAACCTGCGTTAACGGATATTCTTGATCATAAGAATGCAGCATTGTCCATGTTTAGTCCAACACTCTCTGTTACGCCAGATACGCGAAAATATATTTCTGATTTATCCAAATTGCCGTCATCTTCCGAAAAATCTAATATTCATCGTTTAAATGATGTTTCTTCGGCATTGGAGTTAAGAAATGAAGAGTTAGAAAACAGGTGTAATAAATTGCGAAATTTACTACGCAAAAAAAGAAAATCAATTTGGATTTTAAAAACTCAAAATTTAAAATTATTAAATAATAAAAGAACAAAATTAAATTCACAACGATTTCTTGAATCCTATAAGTTTCAATCAATAAGCTCAAAAAGTTTAGTTTCTATGCAAATTAATGATAAATTACGTAAACCATGGAATAGTGAAGAAAAAAAATTATCTTTGGCTCTCTATTATAAATCACCGTCAACATAAAAATATATGCGTCGGAATAAAATTATCTTACCCGGAGAGAGTACTGTTAGACGTTAGCTTCATTCGATAAATTATTCTACTGGATTTCCTAAACAATACTTAGAACAAATAAAATTAAAGACTTCTGAAATGAATGAAAATGAAAAGAAGTGTGCAATTTTACTTGATGAAGTGTCTATTATGAAAACTTTAGAGTATAATAAAGTGTTAGATGAAATTGAAGGGTATGAAGATTTGGGAACATTAGGACGAAAAAATAAACTAGGTTCTCACGCATTGGTGGTTATGGTTAGAGGCCTTTATAACAATTGGAAACTTCCTCTATGTTATTTTTTCACGGGTAGTGGTGTTAAAGGAGACGATTTAGTTATCATAATCGAAGATTGTATTAAACAAATTTTAGATCTAGGTTTATTACCAATGTGCATTATTTGTGATCAAGGTACTCAAAACCGACGCATGTATACATTACTCGGTGGAAATGAAGACC
>JAIPRL010012202.1:0-12363 GCA_025469235.1 Pemphigus obesinymphae | reverse complement strand
CAAAAAACATTCATTTTCGTAATTTCAAGATTTTTCCAAAAATAATTTATAATTTTTAAAAATTTTAAATAAAAATTAAAACAAACATTGCGTTCCTTGCGTTCCTTGATAAATAAATTAAGGGGTACGCTGTTCAACATGAAAAAAATGAAGAGTATAGCTCCGTCCCCCTGCGTCCCTCCCCAAATCCACCACTGAGTTTTTGCTAAAATAAAAAAAGAGTGCCTTCTCAATGTACCCCGTTTACGCCAATATACCCGGATACCTTTTTTTTAAATTCGATATTAATTTATTAATTTGTAACTTACGCACAGGTAGATTTAAATTAACACGCACGTCAGTCGTCCACGTTACGATACATACCACGATTAATATTATAATATTAATAAATATTGTGCAGGAATATTAATTGTACATATGATAACTGAGTATATGATTGTATCGAGTGGCTCTTCATAATAATACAACTCGCTAATTTCGAGTTTTTGCTATCTACTTGTATTTAAATGAAATTCAATTGATGATTATCTAATGGTTTTGAAAATTACAATATTATGACCGATTTATTTATTATACATTTTTTATGTTGAATCAGAATTTGTCATTTGAAACTGATAATAATGTAAACTAAAAAAATATACATTAGTTCCTGTTTAGGAAAATGTTTTCACGTATATATGGCGTAATCGGTGGATGTTTATTAATAGTTTTCAACCATTTTTTGATACGAACCGGTCATGCCCAATATTACTATGAGAATTTTTTAATTTCATAAAATGTATTTTCCAGAAATATTTATTTAATTTATATGAAAAATAAAAATAAAAATAGATGTACGTGATGGGTATGTGTTTTTCACAGGTTCGTAGACCGTTCAACTCAGTTCAAGTAATAAATTCGCATAACTGCATACAAAAAACTAATAAAATAATAGCGATAAAAGTATAAAATGATTATTTTAATAGCAAACCACTCACCAAAGAATATAGACAATAATAATATATATATAGTAATTCATAAAATTACAATTTTATAACCTAATCTATAATAATTAATAATCACGCACTCTAAAGAATAATATTATAATATCAAGACCATTGGTCATATAATATACCAAGGTAAATAAATCATTTATCATATCACTGTTTGTAATCACTAACCTGTTTCATAAACATGTATAAATGTTTACCTACGTAAACAGTTTTTTTCATAATTTCATTGAAATATTTCATATTTAATATTATAATTAGGTACTATAATTCTTTTAAAAAAAACTACAAAATAGATACTTAGAATATAGGTTATATAAAATATATATTAATGTTTTCGTTTGTCAATACTTGCATCATTATATTTAATGTTGCAATTAAATACAAAAATGTTACAAATAGTGTATATTTATACTCATACCAGACAAATATAACTCAGACGAAAATAATTAAGAAGGAATTTATAACTTTATTACAAAATAATGTTTAAAACAGATAAGTAAGTCTCGTTTGTAAATGTATTGTATGTAAATTAAATTTCTAATAATCCGAACATCGAGTGAAAACGACTTATTGTCTATTCATTTATTTTCCAATTTAAAATAAAATTTCGAATATTTGATCTTATACAGTAAAAAATAAGATTTTCAAAACAAACAGTGAGGTTTTATAGGGTAGGTAATCGCGCGTATATCTACTAAAAGTAATAAAAAAAAAACAGTCAGTAGGGGGTGGAAGCACTTCGTTCGTTAGGTAGGGTACTAGTGGTGGATATATTGAATTTGAAAGCAATGATAAATCATTTCTTTCTAAAAAAAACGATTCTGAGCGAAGCTTCGAAGGATATACTTGACAATTACTGCAGATTTTACTAATAATATATATATGATAAAATTATATAATAAAATAAACAAAAATAGTTGAAAAAAGTGAAAAAAATTATTCAATTATATAAAAATTCGAAACGAGAACCCCACGCATGACAATAAACAGCTACCACTAGACTACGTAGACCACTGTTGTAAACATAAAAAATATACTCCTTAAACAAATATGATAAAATCATTAAATTTCAATTTAATATAATTTTAAAACCAAGTCCGACCGCTAAAATTTGACTTCACCATTATTTTTTGATAAAAAAAAATACATATTTAAAAAAAAATTCCAAAAATCTAATTTTTCTGTTAAGTAGAAAAGTTATATCTATTATAAATTAAATAACTCAAAACTAAAAATTGCTATTAATAGCCCAAAAAAGGTTTTGC
Source organism: Pemphigus obesinymphae (assembly GCA_025469235.1). Lineage (NCBI taxonomy): Eukaryota > Metazoa > Arthropoda > Insecta > Hemiptera > Aphididae > Pemphigus > Pemphigus obesinymphae. The sequence goes on along the minus strand of JAIPRL010012202.1, from coordinate 10,106 downwards.
CTTCATAATGTACTTACATACATTTTTGGTGAAAATTTCAAGTTGATAAATCCATTATTTCCCTGAAATTCAAACACATTTCATACCAAAATAATATACATAATATCGAAAAAATTGAAATGGCTATTAAAAATTATTGTATCGACCGATTTTCAAATTTTTTTTTTTGTGTGTAACTAGAATAATGACGTAATTTTAATACTGTATTAAATGTGTAGGTCTTCAAACCTAAAATTAATACTACTATGAATTAAATGACTCAAAATCGAATATTGCTATAAATAGCCCCAAATTGGGAAAAAAATTTCCAAAAATTTTTTGTCTTCATAATATACGTATTTGATAAAAAAATAGATCTATTATTTCCTCAAAATTCGAATACAACTCAAACCGATATGTCCAAAAAATTTAATGGGTATTAAAAAATATTGTAAATACCTACCGATTTTTATAATTTATGAATTATTATTATTTATGAATTATTTTCAGGTGTTAAAAACTAAAATTAAGCCTATTATGAATTAAATATCTCGAATTTTGCATATTATTTAACAGCATCAATATTTTCGGAGTTATGCAGAATTTTACCAAAATCGTGTTTACCGATTTTTATACTAACTTTTTGATACTTTTTTTACGGGTTTATCGAAAAAATAAAAATATCGAAAAGTGACCTTTCTAAAGTACCAACAGCAACTAGATGAAATTTGCTATACCGAAAACCAATTAAACTTGTAAAGATCCTTAAAGTATTCCTTCTGGTTGAAATTTTGTTCACAGATATATAGGATAGGATATATATATATATATATATATATATAGGGTCGATATATTGGTATAATATAATAATTAATATAAGAAGGTATAATATGCATTTTATGCCCGTTTTTCACTACCTAAATAAACAATTGGTATACATTATCAGTTTTATTAATGTTATTTAATGTATAATTAAATACAAATTCTTATTTTTGATATTAAAATAATAATTATATAAAATTTTTATCCGACCATGCTCGATATATATAGTTCGTATGAAAATATTCGGGAACCTCTGTAAAATATACAATTATTGTTGTTGTTGTTTTTTTTTTTTACGAGATCGTGTTTCAATACGTTCATGGTTATAATATAACCTATAATAGTATATATAGAATTTTATACCTATTAAATGCATTTCGAAAATTTTATTATCCCTCGATATACACACTTGGATAGCTATTACGGACAATAAAACAAGACGCGGAATTGGCTACACGTCAAAATGACACGTCGAAAACGAAATTACATCAATAGAACAAGTCGTTTGCATGAGAATTGTAGTGAAATATGATCGCCCACTCGGCCACCATACCGTATTCGTTGCGTTACCCTGTGGTTTGTAAGCCAGTAAGTATAATTTAAAAATAATATTTATTTTTTTTTTAAAAATACGTAATTAATTAAAGGCATTCATCTTGTAATAATACCACGGTTAGCTAGGATGTTTGAAAACGATCCCTCGTTGAAGTTGTCTGCAAATACTGGAAATCCATCAAACGTGTAAAGTAAATTTAAAGTTATTTCTATAAAAGTATTTAAATAAAAATTAATTTTTATTTTTAATATTTCTGTATACGTATTTAAATTTTTTTTTTTTTTTTGAATACCTACTTTTATATTTTATCCTGAAAGTACCTATTTTAAATGATTTTTTTTTTTTTCAATATAGTTTTTTTTTTATATATATTTTAATATACCGCCGTATCAGTTGTTAATACAATATTAAAGATAATCGAAAAATAATCAATTTTGTTATTTTATAACTATATATACCCAGCGTTGGATAGTAACTACCCAACTAAACTAGGTTTAGTTACTAAGTAACTCGTTACTGTAAGTAATCTAGTTACTTTTTCGAGCATAATGTTATTTTAACTTCGTTATTTATTTTTGTAGAAAAGTAACTACGTTAGTTATTTAAAGGTAATTTTGTAAAATAACGCTTTACATTTTTACAAATAAAAAATAAAATAATTATTAGAAATTCATCTATAACCATTACGATGGCACTCATATGAAAATCAGTTAATTTAAATATTGTACGATTTTATAATAGATAGGAGTAAGCATGATAAAATAATTATATTACATAATATTCCGCGGACAATAATATTGTTAATTACTTTTTAACTCAAAAGCGACTAGTTACGAGTACAATGATGTCTTTAGTTTCCACATTTTTAAATGATATGTAAAACTGAAAATAATAATATAAAATGACAAAAATATATTTATTATTTCTGATTGTATAATTATATAATTTTTGTCATTTTATATTATTATTTTCAGTCTTACAAATTATTTGAAAATGTGGAAAGTAACGTCATTGTACTCGTAACTTGTTACTTTTGTGATAAAAAGTAATGTAACGCTATTAGTTTTGTATATTTTGGTGACGAAAAAATAATCTACCTTTTTTTATTTTGTAACTAGTAACGTAACTTGGTTACATTTTAAAAGTAACTTACCCAACTCTGTATATATCTAATACCTACCCATATACTATACCGTTCTAGAGTAAGTATCTTTGCTATATCTAAGTACCAATAATGTATTATCGATGAATCAATAATGTTTTATTTAATAAAATAAATTAATCAAAACTGATTAAAAAATGCACCTATTTCAATTATAATATGTACCAAGTTCCCAATGAAAATTTATTTCAAAAGTATTCTCGATATATTTCGAAAACACCTGTTCGTCCTACCCGAAGAACGAAGTGCTTCTAACCCCTACTAACCATCGTCTTGTGCATTGCATTCACGTTGATATTTTGTAAATGACACGTCATTCGTTATGTTTATCAAATAAAACTTAAATGAAAACGACGTTCACGCAATTTCAACCATTTCCAGGCCCATTAAAACTAAATTAATATATAATAATATTAAACTATAAATCCTATTAAATGTATATAATTACAAAAATATAATATATACTTAGAAGTCCAATTCGGTGGGCCAACCTCCACATGATAACGACTGTTCCTATATGAATCAGTAACGTTTCGGTAAATATAAGAAAAATGTGTATTTTGTAAATAATTAATTAATTAAAACGACTGACCAGATGAAAACGTTCATTTTTATTTAAAAAAAAAAATACAATGGACGTGGACGAATTCAATTTTCATGTTTATTAATAAGTGAAAAATTTAATTTTAATTTACGAGTATCACTACCACAAATAATACAAGGGGCGCTATATGGGGACTAAAGCACCTACTTTGACAAATTCTTAATTTATTAAATGTACAATGTTATCAAACTTTTCAATTTTTAAATTCTGAACGAAGTGATACATATTGGTTTTAAGATAGTGTGTTTTTTTTATGTCCTTATCCGTAAAATACTTATCCTTATCGCAGGTAAAAGGAATCGAGTAGAAGATTTGGAGTAAAAAGCTCATTTAATAGCAAAATGGTTCTAATTGGTACTTTTAAGATATTATTTTTCGTTTTTTGTAGTAATTTTCTTAAGTGTAGAGAAACAAGTTTAGAAAGCCCACTCTGTAAGCGTGCTAAATTCCCGGTTTCTAGACGTATTTTAAAAAACAAATTAAAAATATCATAAAACAAAACGAATAATATCTCCCTAGTAACAATGTCCCTCGTAACTATAATATGCACCTACTAGTGACTACACAGATAGATAGACACAGCAGGGATATAAGGTGTTCTAAAGTTATATTTAAAAACCTAAAAATATACCTTTTATAACGGATTTTATAAATGTAGGGAAAATGACAAAATAAAAAATATAAAATTGTCAGGTTACGCATAAATTGTATATTATTATTAATACCGATCTTCGCTAAGAATTATCTTATAAATGAAATAATTTATCTTTACTTTCAAATTTAAAATAATAATACACTATCCTGTTCGATGACCGAAGAGACGATGGACAAACATCAACCATTTACATCTAGATGACTTTTTACAAATATTATCCTACCTGATATTTTCAGTTTATTCCAATATAATTTAAATAATATCTACTTAAACTCATATTCAAACAACAATTTCGTTAATAATTTTTTAGTTCTTGTTTATTTGTGAAAAATTAAAATACAAAATACGTTGTTTTTAAGATTTTTAAAATTCTATATAGTTATCTCAACATTTATCATAGCCCTGCAATGTCTCATCATTCATCAAACCCTAAATATATAATTGTTCAAATTATGTTTATTTAAAGGTTTCTAAATATTAAACTCAACTTTTCTAAAGTTTATAGAATGTTCAATATTATAGTTAAATAAATAAGGTTTAATAAAGATTTACAAATTTACTGGGCACCCCCTTCAGAAAAATGAAATTACTTAGTAGAATGATTCCTAACTGTCTAGCTTGATATTTTGCTTAGAAACTAAAATAATTTTTCTTATAGCCCTCTTCTATTCCCATTTCTAGATCAGCTATGCCGTCTATACACAATATACCTAGGTACCTATTATGTGAGTATTTTATAATTAATAGATTTAATTTGATTGAATTTTTTAATTGATTTTTTTTCAGAAATTAAAATAAATAGTGCAAAAACGAAGATCTTAGTCTGCGCCAGAGACCCGAAAACAAAAGCCGATGTATACATAGATAATAATCAAAAACTAGAGCAAGTAGATGAAATGGTATACCTAGGGAGCAAAATCACATCTGATGGTAAGAGCATCCGAGAGCTAAAACTACGTATAGTATTAACAAAAACTGCCTTTAGTAAAAAAACATAAATATTGTTCACTTCAAAAAAGTTACATCTGAATATCAAGAAGAGACTAATTAAAACATATGTATGGAATGTTGCAACGCATATGGATGTGAAACGTAGGTAATAAATGATGCCGAAAAGAAAAAACACTAGAAGCCTTTGGGATGTGGTGTTAGAGGCGTATGGAAAGGATGAATTGGATGATAGAGTGGAAAACAAATGAATAGGACAAATTAAATGTGATGGAAATGGTCAAAATCTTTATGGAACTTAAAGAAAAGGCTAGCGATCGGCCAGAACGGAGAATTGGAGTTTGTAAACCAACCTTCGGAATGCAAAAAAAAAAAATAATAATAAATAGATTTAATAAAATAATACTAACACAATAGACACTATATAACAACAATAATGATAATAATAACAATAATTATTGTTTTACGTTACAGGTGAGACAAAATAACAATATAATATACACATGAACATAATCGACAATCGTAGGATGATGCACATGCGATATTGCGATGATTGACCCAGATGCTGTTTGAGCGTGGGCGTTGGAACAGTGTTTGTTATAAATATGCGTTGTATTGGGAATAACATTTTTACAATTTCGTTATCCTCCACACGATACAATAAAGGAAACGTATTTTTAACTATCATTCATAAATGACTCTCGAGTACAATAATCGCATAATTTTAATATCAGTATATTATGATAATATATACCTACTACTAGTATTACGCGATATTAAACACTATAATTATCAATACGGTAACGAGTAATAATACGTGTCAAAATTATGTTCGGTTATCATTCGGAATTTAAAAAATCTACCTATTGGCTATTTATACGTGTAACCTTATACAGGCGTATTATATAAATATATTATAATAATCGTATTTAAACGTTTAATATGGTGATTGCTGTTATCAACATATACACTACATTATACATTGCATATACATATTTATATTATATATGATAATTGTAATTTTTAAGCAACGACAGAACAGTATATATTTTAATAGGTATAACCATGTTTAAATAAATATACTTTCACGCAAATACTTACCGGCTAGTGTAATTTAATTAATAAAATAGAGTACCTATTAATATACAGTAATGAACAGTGCAATATTTTAATATTTTTAATTTTTAACGTACGATAATAATCGTGTAATATTTCACCGGGACTACATTAACTAGGTATACAATATGCACGAAAAAATTACGAGGCAACACGTCAAACAATATTAAAATCAGTGCCTACGACATATAGATAGTAATTTGTATACCCTCCTAGGGGCAAAGGCACTACCCATACATAACTGCAAAAATAAAATGACATGCCTTTTTAGTACACCTTATTTATAAGTAAATTATATTTTAAGATCAAACTTTGAGGCGTTAAAAGTTATATAAAATGGACGGAGAATTTTCAAAATTAACCGTAACCTCGTTTCTGATTGGTAGGTAATTCACTAGAATTTTTTCACTAGGAGGACAACATATTGGGATGTTTACAGATTGATTAAAATTTTAAATTATAAATTTTGCCTTCGAGAACTGTAATATAAATAATGGTTTATTAATAATATAATGACTTGAAATGTATGCATATTATAATAAAACGTTTATATCTGTCTATAGAAGAAAAAAAATGATAAGAAAAATAATAACTACATTTAAATCCACTATATTAAGTTATAAATTATTTTCCAATGTATGCGAAACTTGGAGCAATCATAGTGAGTGATAAAAGTTATAAAACAGTAGGTATTATATTTTTATTTAAGTAAATGTATTTATAAATTGATATCAAAGTTAACTATTCTATTTTTTATTTTTATTTTTTTTTTTTTGAGAATAAATTTCTCATTGTATTTGTATTTAAATCGTATTATTAATTTGAAACGTACTTTTCTCATGCAAAATTAAATATGGAAAATATATCTTAAAATTAGTTTTTTCCCAAAATTAAGTATGTTCCACAAAATACACAATTTTAATGGTAATTTGGTACAACCAAAAAAAAAAAAAAACTAATATATAATATCAGGGATTCAATATAGGTACCAGGTACCTATACAAATTTCAATTAAATAAAACTTAGAATTCTGATTAAGAGGATATCAGTGCAAACAATTTTCAATAAAAACTTATATTAGCATTTCTAATTTTTAACAACTTACAAACACCTTGGAAATATGAAACGAAAAACAAATTGTAGAAAACAACATTATCTAGGGCTTTACGGAGCTTTTTTACAATATTTTAATTTTTTAAGTTAGTTATTTAAAAAAAATGATTAAATACACATATCAAAAAACGGCTCTGTAGGGAACTAGATAATTTTATTTTTTATCATTTGCTTTTTGTTTCATGTTTCTAAGATATATTTTGTAAGTTGTTTTAAATGAGAAATGCAAAAGTAATATTTGCAATAAAACTGCAATTATTCATAAAAAAAACAACCATAATAAAAATTATATAGTAATGAGACCAATTATTAGTCATTTTAAAAATGCATATAAAAATTTTACAATTATTAGATTTTAATTTTTCTTAAAATTGTTTAAAAATGTCCTATAGAGAACCCCTTAAAAGTAACCCCGCTGATATTCTCTTAGAAGAAAAAGATACCTTTTTAATCGCTTTTTATTATGGCTTTTTCCACACCGTTTTGAGTTCAGGACTTCACTTTATAAAAAAAATAAATCATTAAGCTTACATTACATTGCTGTAAAATAGTAACTCGTCAAGTTATTTAGTATATATTTTAAATGTAACATGATAAGTTCGGTATAAGTCATTTAAAAAAATAATTTATAACTCAAATTATTGAACGAGATCGAGATAGGAAGCTAGTGGTTTTACAATGATGTTTATTATTTTTATTTTTTTTTGTACAACTTTTCGACAGAAGACATGAACCAATCCGTACATGTGACCTCATTATCCAGTAACAAATTTTATCTAGTTTGTACTTTAAGGAACCCATTTTTGGCCATTTTCGATAAATGCGGTAGAAAAATCTACCGAAAATGACGTAAAAATAGTGAAATACGATTTCGTAAAATCGATATTTATGTATATTACCACCGAAGCTCCACTCAGAATCGTTTAATCGATAAAACATTGCTTTCGAATGCAATACATTCATTAAGGATATACTGCGAAGTGTTTCCACCCCTACTGACACAGTGACACCCGATAAACGAAGTGTACCTTTTTTTTTTCTATGGATTTCAATATAAATAAAATAATATTATTCTGTTTTAATTTTTTTTATAATATAATATAATAATATTTTATATAGTGAAATTCTGTAATTATAGATTAATTTTACTAAGTATAATGAACGCAGAAAACAATACGGCAATATTTAACAATTATAAATTATAAATTTACACAAATAACTTTTATTTTTTATTTTTTTATAGCGATTTATAAATTTTTGAAAAAATATTCATACCCGTTTTAAAATACTGAGCACGCCAATGCAGGAGAGTCTTTAAGACTGTAAATGTCTCTCCATAATGAATAACGACAATATAAAAATACAGTCTTATTAAAAATGTATTACAATTTAATATATTTGTTATTTTATTGTACTTTGACATTCAGTGAATTTTACAAATATTTAAAACGAGCGAAAAATGTCGATGACGACGACGGTTGCCAGATCGATGAGTCGATATAATAGTTCGATAAACTCATTTCTATATACATACTGTGTATGTTAGACATGTCGGTGGACGGGGGAAATAACCCGTGACCGGGTAATTTATCAATATTTTCAAAATTAATAGGTAATAACATTTTTATTATTTTTTCGATTATTCGAAATTCGATAACAATTTATAATTTCACACAATAAATGGTATCGTTTTAGTTTGGATTAAATTGAAGTTTAGTACTGCCTCGAGTATCGTATTATTTCGATGTACAGTATGTACGAATTTGATAGAACAGAAAGATATACAGTGACGATCGTTGTTGGGCAAGAAAACGAGTAAAAAACAAAATAATAATGACGATATAACACCTATTTGTGGGGATATATCGATTCCACCAATATATCATCGATTTCTACGTTTAAAGGTATAACTCTTTCGGTTGCACACATGCACCTTGAAATACGTTTTAGGTATGTATGTTTATACAAAATTATATAAATTTTATTAAAACATATTGGCAAAAAATATGCAATATTAATAAATCGCATACAAATCGATACGCGGTCGTGTTTTACCGGTGTTTAGATATTACACATATATATTATTGTGGTAAATTTCGGGTAAAAAAAAAAATGTATAGGTCGCGGAATCGATAAGTCGATTTGGGTATGCACCTATATATACATAATCTGTATAGTTGTGGAATGTTACTGTGAATGAGTCCATACAACTTTTTACCAAAAAAATTAAAAATAAAAAAGAAAAATCGAGCGGAATCGATGAAATCCGGCTATTTGTTTATAAAAAATAACAACGTGATTTTCTGAAAATTACGCACGTAACTTTATATTATTATCAGAGCCGTAGCAAGATTCGATAGCGCCCTTGGCAAAGAACCGAATTTCCGCCCCTAAATTGGTAATAAGGGAAAAAAATCATCGATTTTTTTTTTGGATTGCGCCCCCATTCCTTAAAAATCTAATTAATAAGCAAAAAAAGAAAGTCATCAACTTACTTTCACGAGATATTTTTCCCGTAAAATTTTCGCTCCCCCCCCCCAATCTTAGAAATTTAGGGATAGATATAACTGAATTTCGATTTTTACGTCCCCTCTTCTGTTGCGCCTTTGGCCTGGGCCAGTTTCGCTAAGCCCTTGCTAGGGCTCTGATATTATTATATAGGTACTATATATTTACTACCTACTGCAGTGGAAACTCGCGAATGACAATAATATCGTTATATTGAAACAATACGGTGTGTACCTACGTAAAAACGTCATTCCTACCATGACAAAATAGATAGGTGTTATCACGGTCGACGCGTTTTTTCCCCCGAGTGCGCATCGACCGGTCTATAACGTAGTTCACCACTTTTCATTGGTCTGATATTTTGTCATTCGGATTTCAATTTTGATGGTAATTAAGTAAACAAACAATTAAACACAGATTATGATAACTTAAATCATAATAAATAATATCAAATATAATTTATTAAAATTATATGTGCACTATTAAATAATTAACAAGTATAAATACAGGCACAGGCAAGTCAATACATAAGATAACATTGGCCAAGATAAGAAGTGGTGAACTACAAACATGCAGGTGCGGTGAGGAAATATTTTAGCTAGTCGTGCGTATCGAAAATCTGTGATGATACCTATGGGTATCT
>JAIPRL010012201.1:0-12364 GCA_025469235.1 Pemphigus obesinymphae | reverse complement strand
CGGGTACGGGTTTAAAAAACGTGTATCACTTTTTCCGGGTTACGGGTTTCGGCTTTAACACGGTTTTAATATTTTGCGGGTTACACGGGTTTTCACCCCGGGTTCAAACCCGTTTTGACTCCCTGTATTATATTACATACATTTTCAACAAAAACATTATATTTCTAGCCTATTACAAATAATTTTGAAGTTGTGCAATATGGACAATTTTATATGCTCCGAGTGATCATCAAAAACTACCGAATAGTAAGTAGGTACCTATTTATTTTATGTTATTGTAAAGATATTATTGTACTTATCTACCTATAGTTTGAGAGTCCTTTATATCAGGGGCGTACGCAGAGAGGGGAGCTAAGGGGCTGAAGCCCCCATTTCCAGTATAATTCTATTTATTTTATGTTTCATATTATCAGTTTTATATATATTATATATATATATATATATATATATATATATATACAGTGACGTATTTTTAACTTTTTTCTGGGAGGAGGGGTCTAAATATATTGAAAACCAATCATTAATATTGATATTGACATGAGTAATTTATATATTTTACTATCTTTAGCGGCAAAATTGCTTAGTTTACAAACAAAGGAATGTTAGTAATGGAGTTGCAGGGTCTGTGCACTATTTTGGTAAAAATAAATAATACTTATTAAAAATATTTAACTTGAAATTTTAACTCTTCAAAAGATTTAGCCTTAAATACGCTTAATTTTAATATTTTTAAAATATTTTGCATTACATGGAAAAAATATTATCATTAAGCATTGATAAAAACGAGTGACAAAATAATTACATTAGTTTATGATGTTTATTTGAAAATTAAATATATTTGAAGTTTAATATTTAGGCATAAATAGGAGTATGACAAAAATACCTGATGAAAATGAAAAAAGTCTTTGACAGAAATACTACATAAAAACAAACTACAGGATAGATCATGAGGTTGTAAAATATAATATTAAGTAATACATTGATTTGGTATACTTTTAAGTTTTAATTGATACATTTTCTTTAAATTTTAAAACTGATTATTTCTTAGTTTGGCAATAAATGATAAAAGTACCTAAGAACCACAGTCTAGTAATAATAATACAGTTCATTGAATTTTGAATACTACAAAACTATAATCTCATTTATAAAATCATCTTAAATCGTAAATACCGTAAGTGAAGTCTGAAATATACGTTTAAATTATAATTATGTTATAGGTAAATATATTAATAAATACAAAAAAAAAACACGTACCTATTCTGTAATCATTTTAAAGTGTTTAGAATCAAGATTTTCGGATTTATGAGGAAATAACTATTATTTTAACTCATATTTTTCATTATCTTTCGATGGTTTTTCTGATGTATTTCTAAAAAATCAACAAATTATTTCTTCAAAGTACTATGCTGACAAAACTTTATGCCAAAAAATAGGTACTCATTAAAAAATTAGATCTTGACGTCAAGTCTTCTAGTCGATAAATTTCTCAAAGGAAAATATAAGACCAATTATTATCATTGAACGAGCCAGGTGCGTAAAATAGTCAGGGCTTGAAACCGTAAAAAATATTTCAGTTTTCACTTCAATTTCGATTACCGGTTTTACAGTTTTTTCGGTTTCGATTTCTATTTGAATTACGGGTTTCAAAATATTTCGATTTCGGTTTTGACTTTGTATACCGGTATTATATATGTTCGATATCGATTTCGACTTGAAATACCGTATTCAAAATATTTCGTTTTCGTTTTTGACTTTGTATACCGGTATTTTACATTTTCGATTTCGATTTCGATTTGAAATACCGGTTTCAAAATATTTCGATTTCGGTTTTGACATTGTATACCGGTATTTTATATTTTCAATTTGGATTTGAAATACCAGTTTCAAAAAATTTGGTTTTCGGTTTTAACTTTGTATATTGGTATTTCGCATTTTTTTTTTCGATTTAAAATACGGTTTTCATAAATGTTGGTTTCGGTTTTACTTTAAATACCAGTATTTTATATTTTTGATTTTAAATAACGTAGTTTTAATTTTTACTTTCACACCCATTTTTTTGGGGTTTTATAATTTTCTAAACATTTAACTTGTTATTGAAGGTACTATTTCATAATTTAAAACATGAAAATTTTAAATTTAATTTTTTTCTCGTTGTATTTACATACGAACACGGCGAGGCAATATAGGTACCTAATAATTTAGGTAATAAATAGGATTATAATCTATGGTAATAGCCAATAGGTACTTTTCGGTTATCGTACTTCTCCCAGCCATTTTCCCCTAAAATACCTACATTTTAATTCTTGACACTTGAACCGTATTTAATTTAACCTATTAAATTAAATATTATAATATTCCATTTTATTTTCCCGTTTGAAAATCACGTGCTTATTTGTTTTCAAAATGTGTAATATTATTATCGTCGGTCGTCGAGTATATTATATTTTATTCTGTGATTCTACGTACCTATTTCGTTTAAACTCCAGTCTCCGAATAACATAATATCGTGCACACTGTACGATGCTACGCGCACACGACAACGGTAGCATTTGTGATAATATGGTAGTGATTTTTTTATAATAATAATAATAATCATAATAGGTATTTTTGGAGGTAAAAGCAACTATTATAGGTATGTTATGTAGGTAATAATCACATATTATTATAATCATTATAAAAAAATACCTTATAATGGTTGTAATAATATTATGATTATTAAATATATAAGTTGCTTTTCACTCCTAAAATACCTAATGTAAAGTTTGTCTTTTATAGTATGGCAGACTCGAACATAATATATTAATATGTATAATATATATTATATACATTAACATTGTATATTATGTAAATATTCAGTGAACATTTATATATTATTATATTATAAGTAAAAACCGTTGTTATTATAAATTTATTATAATTTATATAAATATATAAAGAATACAATAGCCAATAGGTAGTTTAACAAATATATGTAGTTAATATGGTACAATTTTGTTGCTGCCCCGGTTGTACAACTAAATACGTCCGTGCCTGATACTCATATCGTAGGTACCTATATAGGTAACTCCATAATGGGATAGTTTTTAACAACCATTATTAGTTTTTATGTTTTATTTTTGAAAAGAAGTATAGTTAACAGTTAAATTATTATTTGAGTCATGACTCAATATTAAACTATATGTCGTAAAATAAATTAAACATTAATTCGAAACAGTGTCGAAATAGAAATAGACAATTTCATTCACTGGATAAAGATAAGTCCGTTCCTGGATGTTTTTATACAGCTTATTGTAGATAATATCTAGATTATTGATATTATAATATATTATATTATAATGTATAAATAAATTAAATAGATAATTATATAATATACCTACCTATATTATCTATGTAGATATTAATTATATTATATACTCTATTATTATGTAAATAATATTTTTTGTTAGTACCTACCTAGTTAAAAAAAATTGTAGTTTAGAAGTGAATTGTGGAAATGTGTGAGAAAATTATGAAATATCGCAGGCCAGTGGTGGTAAGAATTGTGTGTGCTGTGATATAATAACACTATAACTATATTATGCTGGCGAGATATTTATAGTCGGAAATATCAATGGCTTCATATAGCTGTTGATAAAATGTTCCACGCAATTAAAAATAGTACTGTAATTTGTAAGGCCTCTGCCATTCCATACTAGCCATAAGTATCGGAACAAGTTTTAATCTGCAATAAGTTCAAAATAAACTTTGGCAAACGCAAGGGGGGGGGGGTTCGAGGGTAAAAATCTTCTCCGAAATGCATGTAAAATAAAAAAATTGAAGACCAAGGTCTCCCCCACACACTGTAGCGGTAGCGGGAAAATCTATAATAATCGTAATATTCGTAATAATAATCGTAAAATTATAATAATCTATAATAATCGTGCATTTATCGTACGATAGTACGTACCTAAAATCACCATACGTAAAATTACCAATATGCACATACTGCGGCGGTAACGCCCGTCGCATGCTCGTTACCACTTACCACCGAGCGGTAAATTCTATTGCGCTATATGATTTTCGCTCTACCATAAGTTTTTTTCAATTCATGTTATTAATTAATTAAATTATTTAAATATGTTCATAAAGATATTTGTGTAGGTACCAAAAACTAATTTTAAAATAAATATCTATCGGTATTATATTCTTTCTAAGTGCACATAATATGTAATAAATTACGAAAAGTAGATATTTTAACGGTTGTATGATTTTATATAATAAATAGACGTAGGCATGATATTTCATTTTATAATATTCAACTGATGATTGTCAGAAAAAAATTAACGTTTTTTTGACATTTTATTTTATCATTTTCATTTTTACATATTTAAAAATGTTGAAAGTAACGTCATTGTAACTAGTTAAGTACTTTTGAATTTAAAAAGTAATGTAACGTTATTACTGATGTTATTACCACTGATTCAAATAAAATCCCTCATCTACTTGATTTTTTTGTTATTAGTGATATCTTCTTTAATTACGTTGAAACGAAGGACTAATTTATTTATTTATTATTATTAAAACAGGAAAAGCTTTAAAATATAAAGCAGTGCAATTATTTAAAATACAATGAAAACACTTAATATACATACATACATACATACATACATACATACATACATACATACATATATATATATATATATATATATATGTATATATGTATATAAAAGAACAATTCAATTTATATGAAATCTTAAAATTAAAACAGAAACAATGAAAGTAGGACGAAAGTTTAATTAAGTATTAGATTCAAGGCTTAATAAAGAAGGAGGGGTTGTTATTAGTTATTTGCATAAGACGGATTATAGATGAGGAATCAAGAAAGAGAGAAGAGGGAGAAATAATAGGGAAGGTAACTGTAAAATGAGTATTATGCAGTGGAATTTAAAGATTTAAAGGGGTTCAATTTATGAGAATCAATTTTTTAATGGAAAAGGTTTGAAAGAAAGAAAAGGTTAGTGATATGTCTGCGATCAGAAAGACTAATTTATTGGTGAGCTTATATAGAAGAAAAGTATAATTAATAGAAAAGAAGTAATTAGAGAAAAGGTTAGCCATGCCACCAGGGGAAATGAGAGAAGTACCATCAAGTTCAACACGAATAGGTAAGGCATATGAATAGCAAGTTTTGCGTACGAAAGACCAGATAGTTCGAGGGTTATAAAAAAGAGATGATTCAGTACGATCAATAACGTCATGGTTATATTATTTGGCCAGGAACATGTACCGATGAGAGAGAAAAACATTGGTAGTCAGATAGGAAATGTGTTAATTTGAATTTGACATGAGCGGGGTTTTTTTTTGGTGTACAAGTTTTTTGAGTTCAGAGTTAAACTAAGGTGGTTTAGACGACGGGCGAACAGATAGGAATGATAACTGTATCGGGCGTCAGTTCAACAGAAAATCGAGTACGGAGCCACGTGAATTACCGAAATTATTACTTTGAAGGAATTCATGAAAAGAGAAAGTTTCAGAAACACAAAAGAGTGGAGACACAGAAGAAAATGAATAACAGAGATCATAATTATCATTGATCCATGAAATGAAAGGAAGGTTGTAGTTGCCACAGAAAATAAAAGAGTAGGATGGGTGTTGTTTTACAATACAATTGATTGATGATAGATGTGTTTTATATAAATTAATAAGGGAATGAGGACTAATAGGAAATAGAAATAACGTCTAAATGTTAAAATAAAAGTATAAAAAAACTTTTGACAAACAAAATAATAGACATAAATCTATTTAGGGGTAGTACTTTAAAAGAAGCTATTACTCTATTATTATGTTTAATATTAAACTGATATAAATATCAAATTAAAAAAGGCACCTGTTTTGAATGAAATCAGTCCACGCATACTTAAAGAGCTGCCAAAAAAGTTTATTATTCTCCTCACATATATTTACAACGCAATTACGTATACGAAGTGAATACAGTATATTATTAAGTATCTCTTCCAACTCAGAGTCATAAGAAAATGAAGATTATATATTAATTTTCGTAATGAAAATCTTGCCAAACTAACTACCGATCTAACCAAACTTAAAACAATTTATAAAATTTAACACACTAAAAATAAAGGGCTAACTAAAATAATATAGTATTATTAAAAATAATAAAATATACTATTATATATTTATAATAGTTTAAATTAAAAGTCAGTTTCAACTCTAAAAATGGTTTCAGTATATTAATTAATATTTTAAAGTTGACTTTACAATAAAAGTAGGCTTTAATACATTTTTGAATATGGCCCTTAATATATAAATAAATACAAATGTTAAAAAATATATATTACATTAATATATTATAATAAAAATTAATGACCCTATAAATGTTTTGCATATACCTAATATAAAATGTTTCGTATAATATTGCAGTGTTAATAAATATAATAAATAACATAATTAATTTTTTATACAATATACAAAAAATATCTAGACATAAATTTATCTAGATATTTAGCCATGGATATACCTATCTACCGGTACCATACTGTCGCGTCAATTGAAATAGTTTGGACCAACCGAATAGTTCGGATCTTATCGATCGATAGTTTTTAATTATTTATCGAATAGTTTGTTAGTAACTATTCGATATCGCTCATCACTAGTTCGTAAATGCATAAAATGTATAAATGCTTATAGTACCTGTAATATAAATTTTTTTAATTTCAATTATTTAAGCATTTTTAAAGCTTATAAATTTATCTTTAATTTGGTGCAAATATACAAAACGTATATTTATATGATTATGTTAAAAACAAAATATGAATTATAATTTTTAGATTTTCAACGTACAAATATAATATATGAAATAATATCTCTTAATATATTTGTTTGTGTTTCTTGTCGAATTTTGGTTATTATGTTGTTATAGGTACCTCTATACTAGTATAATATTTATATAATAATAATATGATTATATTTCCCAAAATAAGATTCTAAATAAGTATCTATTATATGTTTTGTAAAATATAGTAAGTACGTACTGTGTAATATCAGATATCTTGTAAATATCATCGTCGTATTTTTTTTAACTATTAACTTTCCAACGTCATAATTTATAATACCTATAGGTAAATTCGTGTAATATCTACCCATTTCCAAAATTGTTTAAATAACTAATTAATTCTTTTGGTAAATGTAAAAATGTATTTTTCCTAGATTATTTTTACCATTATTTTCATGAGAATTTGAACCTCCATAAACCGAACATATTTTAAAATTGTGTTTATTTTAAAACGAATAAAAAAAAAAAAAAAAAAATGCCGCCCAAGTTACAAAACGCAAATTCTCAACTACTTACCTGTAAACCACACGCTAAACAGTAAAATAAATTGTATTTTGAAGTTGATATTATTCTAATATTTAATAATTTAGTTATAATAATAAGTTCTTATAATTTGATAACATTTATAGTATTATTATATTAATAATTCCATAAAAACTCAAATAAATGTATTAATTTGGATCTAAATGATAATATTATAGAGGTATTATTTCATATTTATTTGTACGTTGGAAAAAAATCTGAAAACTAAAATTCATCTTTTGTTTTAAACATAATCAAATAAATATACTTTTTGTATATTAATACTAAATTAAAGATATATTTATAAGCTTTTAAAATGTTTAAAATATTTAATATTACAACTGATAATATAAGCATTTAAACGTTATTAATAGTAATTTAGTAATTTTGTTTTACTATCGCTTTTGAATTTTTGAACAGAAATTTATGTGAATATAATACATTTTGTAAAGTGTTCAGAGTTTTAAATCGAGTTTTAAAAAAAAAAAGTTCATTGAGAAATGAAAGACGAAGACCATGTTAAATTTAAAAACGAAAAATTTATTCATGCGCCCGAGAATGTAAACTTAATTTGTATTACGACAAAAACAAATATTAAATTACTCACACAGTGTGAAGATATATTTATAGATGGTACATTTAAATTCGCACCTAAGTACTTTTCACAACTTTGTACGATACATAGATTTAAAAATGGTTATTATATACCTCTAGCTTACTTTTTTATAGCTGATAAATCTAAAGAAACTTATATTTAAATGTGGACGTACTTAAAAAAATTGTGTTTTTATTATCTCTCCATAAGACTGTGTTTAAAAAAAAAAAAATATATATATATATTGATTTTGAAATAACTGCACATGAAGCCACAAAACTGTATTTCCTGAAATAACAATAATTGGGTGTAGATTTCACTTAGGTCAAGTTTGGTGGCTAAAGGTAATTAAATAATATTATTTTAAATAAATATAAATGTATTATAAAACATAATAATAATATTTATTGACTATGTCATGCAACTCAATGTTTAATAGGTTATTTGGAGTAAGAGTATAACTGTATAGTAGTCGTTATCATAATCTGAATAGTATAATTATAATTATAAATAAATAAGGTACTGGCTAGTACCTATTTCAACTAACCCGACTATTCAATATGTATCAAACATATTTATTATTTACATTAAAGGACATAATATATTTTCAATTTCTTCACAGATAAAATAATTAAATCCTAAATATCTACAACTAAGATTTATTTAATAATATGAATTATTGATACAGGGGTGTCATTTGGGAGGAAGGGCAGGGTGTGCAACGGCACCACTAACTTAAAAGTGTTAAGAATTGGCCCTCCATTAATGCTTCAATGCGATGATATAATTAATTTATACATTATGTATTCATATATAATATGAATAAAATTTATATAAAAGTATATATTTTTTCAAGTTTATTATTTATTTTTGGTTTATCAGCTTTTTTTTATCAAATATATACGACGTGCGTAGTGGATTTACGTGTGTTGGCGCGATACACTATACTCGTCGGGGCCTGCACATGCTCGTCAACGACGCATTATGGAATTGGGTATCTTAAAACTTGAAACTGGCTCGGTGGAGCCTGTCTACGCTACCCCCCTTCCACCGTTCATCAGCTCGATGATCACCGTATTGTGTCACATGTGCGAACTGCGTTCTCGTCTGGCAACCGTTTATAATAATATTATTATGAAGAAGGCTTAAATAAATTTGGTCAGTGCAATGCTTTTTTTAAAATAATTATTGAGATTCCTCGACCATAACAAATCATAATGACATGTGGCTAATTATAAATGACTTATAATTATAAAATTAATTTAACTATTTGTCAATAATAAGTATTTTATTTTCCTTAAAATTGTGTGTATAGAACTTGTTCTATCGTATGATTTAATATCATATGTTAATCGTAAAATTGTGTAACTAAAATAGCCAGAAAAATAATTCATAATGTACAATTATTATATAATTAAAATATATTCATACAACATAGTGTTTACATAATGTTTATACACATTGTGTACATTGTATATGTGAAGTAAACTTCCTCAGTTAAATTCGCCGGTTCAAATTCACCAGGCACTCCCAGATTCCCGACGCCCAACGAGACATGAGCTGTCGTGCATCAATTAAATTATAAACTTTTATCATTAACAAATATAAAATTTAAAATTGCTATAAGTAGTCCAAAAATGACTAAAATTTTCAAAAATGTTTTTGCCTTCATAATGTACGTTTTTGGTGAAAATTTTATAAGTTTATAGGTCTACTATTTCCTCGAAATACGAACCCATTTCAAACCAAAACAATACATATTATCGAAAAAAAATAAATAGCTATTAAAATTATTGTATTGACCCAATTTTAAATTATTTTGAGTGTAGCTAGAATGGCGATATTTTAATACTGTATTAAATTTTCAGGTATCAAAACCTAAAATTAAGACTATTGTGAATTAAATGACTCAAAATAAAAAACTGCTATAAATAAGTTAAAATAGGGAAAACATTTTCCAAAAGCTTTTGGTTTTCATAATGTGCTAATATACCTACATATTTGGTAAAAATTTTAAGTTTATAGATCTATTATTTCACCAAAATTCAGACAAATTTCATACCGAAATGTCAAAAAACTTAAATGGGTATTCGAAATAAAATTTAAATGGCTATTAAAAAATATTATACATACCGACGTTTTAAATTTTTTGTATATAGCTAAAATAGTATAGTTTTAACGCTGCATTAAATTTTTAGGTTTTAAAAACTAAAATTAGCTTATTATGAATTAAATGTCTCAAATTCGTATATTGTTATAAATTTCCTAAAAATAGGTAAACATTTTCTAAAAAATGTTATATTAATATTTTACGTACTTATGTTTATGGTGAAAATTTCATGCCTATAGCAACAATATTTTCGGAGTACTAATGAATTTTACCACATCCTATTTTCCGATTTTAATGCTAACTTTTTGTTAATTTTATCACTTACCCGTTTATCGAAAAATTCAAAAAAAAAAAAAAAAAAAATCGAAAAATGACTTGTGTAAAGTACCAATTAGATGCAATTTGATACCAGAAAATAGTGCTACATGTAAAGATTGGAGCACTTTTTCTTATACAGTTTTTGGGTATAAACATAAAAATAAAATATAAAAAAAAGCTCATCATCGTAAAATCAATACATTCCTCGCTTCGCTTAGAATAAAAAAAACCCCCCGTACTGTACATTACTGTATAGACCTTAAATTCAGTATTTAGGTACATTTGTTTTAAATACTTTTTTTATTGATTTATTTGTATCTCAAATTTAAATAAAATTTAAAGAGTATCTTTTTCAAGACTTTATCATGTATTTTACATTTTACTATTATATTTATTGAATAAATTTTGCTTACACATTTTATATAATTACAGATTTCGATTATTTTTTTTTTTTTATATAAAGAAATTAATAATATTATTAAATAATACCTAAAAATAATATAATAAAAATAATTCGACGAAAAAATGTGGAACGCTTCACGATTTTGCGTGTCATCCTTGCGCAGGGGCCATGCTAATCTTCTCTGTATCGTTCCAATTTTTGTATATGTACTGCCGAAGCTAGTACGAGGATTCAGAACGGTTTATATCTATATAATACTAAACACTTCGATCAAAATCATCACAAGTGAGAGCCCAACGCATATAGTTCTGCATTTAACGATCTCTCTCCCCAAGTCCAGAGATGGTTCGTCAATAGATTGCGCTATACGATATGTCATTATATCAGCACAAATTGATTTTGTAACTGACGAATATACGTAATTAGTCGACTGTCGACCAATAAATACCCCACCATTATATGGATTTTAAATGTTCAAAGTACACATGAAATTTTTTTTTTTTGGAATTATTCTAGTTTGCGGTTTTCACAAATATAAACAATACAAAATATAAAATATAAAAAATACCTATAATAATAATAATAATATTACCTAATTATTTAATTAATTAAAAATTAATTCGTTATAAATGGATAAATTAAGCTATAAGATAACAATAATCATTGTATATTTACCTATTATTTAATAAAATCAGATGATTAAACTAAAAATATTATTTGATTTTCCAATAGACTAAAGATAAATTTTTCACACAAATTTGAAATTTAATTTTT
This sequence comes from Pemphigus obesinymphae, assembly GCA_025469235.1. Taxonomy (NCBI): domain Eukaryota; kingdom Metazoa; phylum Arthropoda; class Insecta; order Hemiptera; family Aphididae; genus Pemphigus; species Pemphigus obesinymphae. Next base: position 810 of record JAIPRL010012201.1, on the reverse strand, counting down.
ACAATAGAAACTATAAATTGAAAATATCATAATAAATGTTTAGTTGCCTATGGTATTTAAAACTGAATTGTTCGAATAATATGAGAAATATAAGTAGGTAGTTAAAATTAAAAACAAATAAATATTTTTAAACGTACACTTAGCTGAATAGCATCTACTGTTTAGCATATTTTCATTTGTAGCGTAAAGCTTAATGTTTTAATTATATTTTTAAAAATTAAGCTCGAGATTTATTGCACAAAAAAATATTAAAATGTTAATGTCTAATAATAAATCAATTAAATAAAAAATTTAAATAAACATATTATAAAATTAAAAATCAAAAGTATAATAATATTATAGAATCGATAATATTATTTAATAATAACATATTTTAGATTCTGAGCGTAGCGAGGAAGCTTATGGTTTTACAATGATGTTTATTTTTTTATTTTTTTATTTTTTTATTTTTCTGTAAACACTTTTTCTACCAGAAGGAGTGCTCCGATCTTTACGCTCATACCCGTTTCCGGTAGCAAATTGCATCTAGTTAGTACTTTTTAGAGGTCATTTTTCGATTTTCATAATAGTTTTTTAATGCGTAAGCAAAAACTACCAAAAAATTACGAAAAATACGATTTTGTAAAATCGAGAATTTTAATTTCGTCGTAATTTCGAAAATAATGACTTTAAATTTTTGAAATTTTTACCAAATATTTAATTTAGTAATATATTTACGTTGATTAAGTTTTTTGAAATTTTTTTGAAATTTTGGGCTATTTATAGACATTTTTAGTTTTCGAGGTTTTTAAGTCTTAAAAGGAGTAATTT
>JAIPRL010012200.1:0-12364 GCA_025469235.1 Pemphigus obesinymphae | reverse complement strand
ACCAAAGGTGTATGTGAACATAATTGAAGATATGTATGAAGGGGCGAGTACAAGAGTGAGAAGTCTGTGTGGAGAAACTGAGGATTTTAGGGTCAGAGTAGGGGTACATCAGGGTTCAGCTTTGAGTACTTACTTATTTTCCCTGGTACTGGATGAGATAACAAAGGATATACAGGGGGAGGTACCATGGTGTATGTTGTTTGCACATGATATAGTACTGATAGGAGAAAGTCCTGAGGAAGTGAATGATAGACTTGAAGAGTGGAGGGAAGCTTTGCAAAGTAAATGACTAAGGATTAGTAGGAGTAAAACAGAATATATAGAGTATGATTTTGGTGAAAGGAAACACAGAGGGAATAGGGAAAGGCTAGAAATAAAGTTAAGTGGGGATGTGGTGGGGGAAGTGGAGAGGTTCAAGTATTTAGGGTCCATTATACAGATAGATGGGGGTTTCGAAGAGGATATGAAACACAGGATTATGTGTAGATGGACAAAGTGGAAAGAAACAGAGATAGTATAGGGGTAGCTTCGATAGTAGACAAAATGAGAGAGAATAGATTAAGATGGCTCGGGCATGTATTAAGGAGGGATGAGACTGAGGCAGTAAGATTAGTAAGGGAATTGAATGTTGTTGGTAAAAGGGGGAGGGGAAGACTGAAAAAGAGATGGAGGGATGTAATGGCGAGTGATATGAGGAAGGTGGGAGTAAGTGAAGAAGATGCGGGAGATAGAGTTAAGTGGAAGTGTAAGACCAGGGTGGCCGGACCCCAAATAGTTGGGAGAGAAGGCGAAGGAGAAGAAGAAGATTATTAAATATTATAAATTAAGAAGGACAATCTTTGAGCAATATTCAAATGATTTTTTTTATTTTGACCAGTATCAAGAAAAAATCATCGTCAAATATTAAAATAAACTGAACAAATTATATTTAATGATCTAAAAAAATAACTGCGTTTTGCTGAAAACGATTAATATAAATTAAATATTTATAACAAAGAGTACCATTAATTGGTTTTTGTATATATTAATTAAATGTTTATATATTAATGACCATTAAATAACAGGTTATATAATATATATATGTATATAATTGTCATTTGAAGAAAGTGGAAATATTTGCATTAATATTATTATTATTATTTATAGATCGAATGGTTTTTTTTTAAGTTTTTGTCATAATTTGCTTGATATAGAAAATTTTAAGAAATTTTTTAAATGAAGAAAATTTAACAATTAAAAAATTTGAAAACTCTACATTTTAAATGTAATCTGAAAATAGTCTTATTTATATCTGTATACAATTTTATGTAACCACAATATTTGTTAAAAAACTAATTGAAGCTTGTTAATTACAGTTTGGTTAAAAATACCTAAATAAAATATAATAACATAAACTATGATCAAGCATCTAAATCTTTAATTGAGAAACGTCCAATTTCCAAATTTTTAAATTTTTAAATTTTTAATATTATTTTATCTTAAAAGCCTTATATTTTCGTCTTAGTAAATATTCCAATCTACAATCTTCTGAATACATTTTGAACCTATGATAACTATAAGTGAATCGGTACATAGAAAGAGTGAATTACTTTTAATGCCAATAATATGAGTGTATGGTGTCTTTGGGAATTTATTTTGTAATATTCAATACCAATTATGTCTATTTTAACTTTCTACTATAGTTTTTTATCAGTTATAATTTATTGAGGAATATATATATATATAAAGTTATATGCACCAAAAAATATCAAATAAATATGTTTTTAAAATCAATAAAATATTTGAATTATTTATTTAATAAGGTATTTATTTAGCTTCATAAATAATTACATGAATTATTCATTGTAACGTACAGGTGACTGGTATGATACTGTGATATCAAGAAAGCATATAATTTGATAAGTTTGAACGATAAGCATATTTGAAATCATTCCACTCAAAATTGTGTGTAGGTACCACAGTATACTGAAATAAGCTTTTCAACGATTTGTATATAATATATAAGTATAATGGCTTTTGTGAAGACATTAAGTTTAGACTAAAGAACGGAACGCGGTGATGTAAATTAAAATAATTGTTCAATATATTGTAATCTGCTTTCATGTGAAGAAACTGAGATAATATTTTATATAAATAAGTATTTAAGCAAGATTCTGAAATAAAGCCCCCTTACAGGTATGATATTAACTAAAAACATCGTTGTGTTCAATAATAATTATTCATACAAACTCAACAAACAAAGCACTTTGTTTAAAAACTAACTATAAAATGTATATGAAATATTATGATTTATAAATATAAAAATAATGTAAATTACAAAAATTAGAAAACTCATTATAATACCTACTCATTGAATTCCTTTAAATATTATTTATACGAGTAGATATAATATATTTTGGAAACCTCGGTACTATGTACTTTAAGTATAATATTATACTGATATATTAGTTTAACTGTCAAATGTTCGTAAAATATAAATAAACATTATCGGAATATAGTTTTAGAATATTTTAAATATTTTCTATAAATGTTCTTTTATCGATGTGGACTTGAGATTTTTTTACCTAATAACTAAATAATCATGTTGTTTTAAGAAAAAATTAGATATGAGCTATTCGTCATAAAATTATACTATTAATTTGTATGTATTTATCGATTTACCATTCCTGAAATATCTGGTAAACAATTGTTTATTATTTTTAAAACTCCTCGCGGACAAAATTTAATTAGAATAGTATTATAATATATTGTTAATAGACCAAATATTAGCATATATTTGGTAGGGAATTTTTAATAACGGGATGCACTTACTTCTCTTCAGGAGAAGATCATCTAATGCAACCATCTTATTACAATAACCAAAATAGTTCCTTATAAATCATTTATTAGTGTCTAGTTCAAAAATTTCTACGGTAATAAGCATATATAAAACACATATTATGTCAAATAATAAGGATAAAATTATACATAAGGATATCAGAATTATCATATATATATTTTATTCAATACTTTACAACATTTTCAATTATTTAATCCATTTCAAAAAATTATATGAAAAAAGTACACAAAATAATGAAAAATAGTAGTGAGAACTCTTAGGATAAGTAATACATGATTCAAAATGTAATTAAGATTCCCACATAATAGAAAATAGCCATAGATTTTGTGGTATAGTTTGAAATCTCGTCTAGTTATAGAAAACATTACTACACCTACCCTAAGTTTTCTCGCAATCGTCATTCAATCTATTATTTTAGTTCGTATTTTGTTTAACTTATTTACTATTGTATACATAACATATATTGTAAATATTTATTTAACAAAAAAAACAAAATACATTCTATAACTAACAATTAAATATTAGATTAATTTCAAAGTTGTATGAAGTATATTGTATATAGTTTGATATTATATTATTTTAACATTAGGTTTTTTTGGATATAAACAATTATTTTATTTAAATAAAACTATAAGAATATATGAATGTATATTTATATTATTCTTTTATATAAACTCTGGATTGTACGTGTAACTGAATGGTTATTGAATGGTTCCAAAATATTTTGCAACAATAAATATTGATTCGTTCAAAATTATCAAACTATATTAGTACTACATTCTATTTCAGATCTTTATAATAATAATGGTATTAAATAATACCTGCTCAAAATTGTGTAATTTTAATTATATAAATTTAAGAAACAATAGATTTTTTGATAAAATAGAATCTCTTCTCATAGACAGATGATATTTAAATCTCTTTAAAAATTAAATTATACAGGATCTTGGGTATTTTGTTACAAAGTTATAATCTTTATAATAGATAATGAAAAACCAGGGACTGCTACAAAAATAACCCCGTCGTCCATTATGAATATTACAAAATTTGGATTTTTTTTAACCCCAAATGTAAGGACTATGAATAACAATAAATGGTATCTCGTGGTTTAGTACAAAATTAAATCTTAAAAGAAGAGTCCTTTTTTGGCCTCTCTCCGGATTTCAAGCACGAACATTTACGCAAACCTATTTTTTGTGAATATTTTTAATTAAATTATGTAATATGGTTTATTTTTATTTTATAAGAATTTCTATTTACTAATTTGAATCATCATATTTGCTAGTAAGGATATACTTTTGTAAAATATATTCATTAATATGTTATTTAGTTAAAAATAACAAATAATATTCTAAAATTAAATACAAAATATTTTAGTAACAGTTTTATGTACCAACATAGACTACAAAGTTAGATGACAAACATTAAGACGAATGTATATTGTGTATAAATTAGATAAATCTGTAATAGTGTTAAAACAATTCGATTATCCGGATGCACAAATCCGAATAAATGTTACATGGAAAATACGAAATCGTTATATTTGAAAATGCGTATAATTTCACAATGTAATTTTGGAACAGAATATCCTATGTACGATTCAATAACCTAAAAACTCCATTCTCGATTTATTTAATAAAAAATTTCCTGTTCGACCTTTTGAAATGGGATTTTACTTCTTGTTCCATAAGGGGAAAGGGTAGGTATAAAACTACCTCAATTAGCAAACGACCAGTGGGTCTGCTAAGCCCCAGCGTGTACGAGTCTCGTAGTCGTTAATAATGACAAGTTCTACATTGTTTTCATTTACCACACGCCCGTCTGACATTATAGTTGTAATGGTTATTCTTCACTACCCTGATTAATAAACATGAGTTCTGGCCAAAATCCTTTTTTCCCGCAACATATTATTTCAATTTATCCAATAAGACCCCCGACGAGTCATTATTACAAATTACAAAAAAGGGGTTGAAAAGATAATTTAGAATCGCAATAGAGGCGTCATTGTGGCCTGTTGAAAAGAAATTACTTGACGCAAGTTAATTAATGTATTCAATTTAATTTACTTCAGACTAGACTAATAGTCACTATATTATTATGGACAACAGTATTCCAATCAAATAAAATATACTTATGTGTATGAGAAAAGTAGTTTTTAAATTGTATTTCTACAACTAAAGATACAAAATTATTTTGGCCAGATTAGAGTAAAGCAATTTTTCATGAAGTTTCATACTCTATTGGCATTTTATCGCTGGGGAATTAAATATAGATTAGTACATTGAAAAGATTACTTTTAGAATTTTCCCCTATCTAGTATTAGAGCAAATTATGTAGAAAAATACGATATTAACAACTGACGAGTATTTTATAAAAGCAAACAAAATCTGTTTTGTTATTTTTTTCAATACAAAACGTAAAATTCTCTATTATAATGATCATACAATATAGTACGGTAATCTAATTATTTTTCAAAGTTATTGGTGTAATTATTTACTTGACTTTTCTCTTTCTTGTTATTATAAATGTTTGAAATTTGAATATTGTGCACTTAATAATATAACATGGACTGTTAGTATCCTGTGATTTTTAACTATAATTATTTATGACTTGACTATACAGGATAAAATCGTCATTAAAAAAATATAATTGTATCAATTGTTCATTGTAATAAAATCTGATACCATTGTACGCTTATACGAATATTGTATAGAAGTTAGACACTTCTAGTGTCACTAGTGGATATAAAATAAGATATTTATTAGTCAGTATCGGGTTTAATTTTGAGTAATTGACTAAATATACCAACTTATACGAAGATTATGATTACCAGCAGGGACATAGTAGACCTTATATCCATCCACTGTACAACTTGATACTTCAATAACGATTACTCTATAAGAGCTGAAGTGGGTCAATGTATCTTGATAACGGGCATGAGTAGTCGGATAAATAAAAATGACTGTAGTTAATTATTACAAACGATAAATACGAATTCACAATTAAAATACAATATAACAATATTATTATATATTAATTCATATATATATTATATTTGTATAATTAAATGTATAACAGTGATATATATATATTCGTAATTTTATATTATACTTATTAAGTGTTTATTTTAAATATTATGTAATATTTTAAATAATGTTTTTTTTAAAAATATAACCATATTTACTTTTATTATTAAACTCTAAAATTACTGTTTATAGCAAATAATTTTATTTAATATTTTATAAGGGTTAAATTTAAAAATTTAAAAGTTGAAAGGTTCGATTTTTTAAAAGGTTTTTCAATTGATTAAAATTTAAGGTTACGGTCGGTAAAACTACGGTTTATTATCAATATTTGTTAGATAATTGATAATGAAACACTGATAATATATATATATAAGTATATATATATATATATATATACCTATATATTTAATCATAAAAAAAATATTGTGATTCATTGTGTATAATCGACTGACAATGTTAAAATTCGATATAACCGACTAAAGTCTATACCTAATCTTATTTTGATTATAACACTGAATTTAAAGAGGGTACAAAGCGACGAAGCAACTCCAAATCATATTTATAACGATTAGGGTTGGACAAGATACTATAAAAAAAAGTATCTTGATACATGAAACATTAATTTTGAGTATCTTGATACAAAATACATGATACATAAAAGATACAAGATACTCTTAAAAAAATAATTAATATTTTATAGGTAATACTGTTGTTACCTATTAAAATTTTATAAAAAAAATATGTATACATTTATACTATAATATTATGTTAAATATTTCTCAAAAAAATTATTATTAATAACAATACAATGTATTACATATAGAGTTATATAAATAAAAATATACATATGTGTGTATATAGCCACATAAGTATGGCAATATTTTATAGGAGAATAAAATTAATTTAAATTAATATTATCGGATTACAGTTTTATTCAAAGCATCACCTATTACATAAAAATAATTTATATTTGAAGTATTATAAAATAATAATAATAATAATAGGTAATATCTTACAGTATTTCAGTCATATGTGCTCAAATTTATTTCATATAAAATTATATTATAAATTTTTATCATATTGTGACGTAACTGTATGATAAGATTTAAGCATGAAAATCTAGAATAGATAATTAGTGAGTCAGTTTGTGTCAATATTAAAAATCGACAACGAATATCAAAATAATTATTTTATTTCGATAATACGTATGAAATAAAAAAAATAAAAATTTAAAAATGTAATTACCAACTACATAGGTAATTAGATTTTTTATTATTTCGTGTATCTTATATCGTTTTGCTTAAAAAGATACATAGTTTAGGAAAAAATGTATCTAAATACAAATTACTTTCAGAATATGTATCATGATATAGGGTACAAGACAAGATTTAAGATATACAGGTTGCTCATCGGCCCATGTTAAATAGTAAACCAATGTGACTTATAAACTGAGAATCTAGATCAGCTGACAAAAAACCACTACTAGCGCTCCTAGCAGTGTTACGAGCTGTATTATCAACACAATCGTGATTATCGTGATGTAATCACTGATTTTATACAAAATATTTATTATTATTATTATTATAGTACAACTATTACTAATATCCCCAGTATTTTGCGACACGGTTTTATAATTTTTACCGCTAGGAGCGCTGCAAGTGGTTTTATGGAGTGTCAGATTTTGGGTCACATAATCGGTATTCGATGAGTAACCAGTATATATTAAACCGTGATACAAGATACAATTGTATTTGTTAAACTGACCAACCCTGATAACGATACAAGGTGAATTCATTTTATAATGGGTACAATCTAATAACATACAAATATTCAATATTCAGTTTTATTAATCTTGGAGTGAAGCAATTAATGCTTTCGACCTCTATAGGTACTCTTCGGCTTTTTCATTTCTGCCTTTTGGACGAAATTACATTTCGATAAAAAAAAAAAAAAAAAAAAAAAACGTTAGACGAAAGCGAAATATTTTATTGATAAGGTAATATACGAAACGGAAAAAATTCAAAACGTATTCCGCGGACGAAGAGAACACGTATTATTATTTTCACGCGTGTACGCTGCCGAGCGTGTAAAATGATGCGCCGAATGCTTAAGAATTCAAAGAGCGTACGACAATTTAACGACTACAATAAAAACGCTCCACAGAGTTAACTATTTTCTTTCATTTTTGTTTCGTATACTTACGCGGTCTCGTCTAACACCCACGTCGGTCGAAAACTTTTGCCGAAAAAATTAATTTATACAGCCGTGGACTTTCCATTATATATATATATATATATAGGTAACATGTGTAGTATATATATAATATTTATATGCGTGTGTGTGCGTGTGTGCACGTGTGTGTGCGTGTGTGTGTGTGTGTGTATGTGTGTATGTGTGTGTGTGTGTGTGTGTGTGTGTGTGTGTGTATTTTTCAACCCCAATCCCGGTTGTTTAACGTTTCTCCTCCACGCCTCCCACCAACATTTTCGCGGGCGTTAACTCAAACAGTCGCTTTCAAAGCTCAAATCTCCCAGGACGAACAAAAACAATGAGCCAGGGTGACGGCAATAATAATAAGCCGAGGGGGAAAAAAACCCTCTGTCATTTCGGTGCGCCCGTAATTTGATTGCACGGCGAATTTCGAACGTCATGCTCGCAAGGACACATAGTACGTTCCGGGTCCTTATATATTTACGAAAACTTTTACGGTCCAAAGTTACCTGCTGCTATTCTGATCTATATATATATATATATAATGTTAAATAGTGAATGATGGACGTAAAAATCTTCAAACAAGACATTGACGAATTCATACGTCTCGGTTTGAGGTACGACATTTTTTTTATCGGGTACTTAACGACCTATACAGACGTACACAAATGCCGGTTAGAAGTATACCGGTTTTTACTTAACGCCTAAACAATAACTCGAATCGTTTTAATTTTGATAATATATCATCTATATTCTATGTTATAACTAGGGAACGGACTTTATTGTAATAAAAAAAACCAAAATATGTATCTATTTTTATTGAAATATGTAAATAAAAATTCAAAATATGTAAATATCGAAAAAATGTATTAGTATTGAAAATCACAAAAAAATATATATATATATATATATTTTATAAATATAAATATTAAATAAAAGTAATACAAATAATGTAGGTACATTATAAAACTATGCGTATTATTCTGAAACAAAGCAATGAGAAACAACATATTGTTGAAGGTTTGCAAATAAAAAATTGCGACGGTTTGGTTGAATAATACACTTGTATCGACTAAAAGACCGTTACACGTCAACAGATGTGATAGGGGCGTAATTCATATTTACTATATCAGAACGAGTGAATTCGATGTCCAGAGATCCTTAATGATTTTTTCCTATTAAAATATCTCCGATGGTTTTAATAGTTTTAAATCCAGAATTTTTTTCAATTATATTGGCAAATTCCTTTTTAACTATTTATATATAAAGACATGTTTTTGGTTTCCAATTGTTTAATTGTCTGAATCAAAAAACAAAAATTTGCAGAAATGTATGTTAAGTTGTTTTTTAAATTGATATTTTGCATCAGTGAATTCGCTTTTTCAATAACTGCGGCTGATTCAGCATCAAAATTTGAAATAACATTTTTTATTTTATCAAAATGATCGCAATAGTATTGGACGGCTTCAAGCCACTTTTAGACGAAGTAGATAACGTTTATCGTCGTTAAAAATCAATGAAAAAATCAAAAATTACTAAATTATGTACTTATCTCCTAAATATGTATAAATGTGTAAAATAAATTTGGATTTATTTCAATCAGAATGATCTAAATCGTCCACATTTTTTATCAAATTTAAAATATCTCATTCCAATAAAAATATACATTTACAATCAAATCCGTTCCCTAGTTATAACTTTTAGTGCGCTTTAGTCTGGTGGTGATCTTTTAAACATAATCCACCTGCGGCTTTTCGTATAATACACGGTATACGATTTTACAAAAATATCCTGTTACATTTAACGTGAAGATAAAAGTAAAGTATACTGAATATAAAGTTAAAAATATAGAACAAAAGCCGGCTAAATGTACGTATAAATGTATTATTATTTGAGAAATTATCAGTGATTCCGTTGTAAATAATTGTTTAAGCACAAAATATTTTATAAATACAAATCCACATAATGTATCCACTTATTGGTGGCGTAGTTTGTGAGAGACGATGGAAGGATATATTTCTCTTCACGAGCTTCTGTAATATAAGTAATATATGAAGCAAAAAAGCTATATTATACTTTTACAGTAATATAATATTTTTCATTTTTTTTTTTTTTTCTTTTTTTGCCATTTTGGATAGAAGTACTGGAAATAAAATGTACCTACCTTTCAATTAAATGAGAAATACGCCTGGGACACGCGTTTGTCTTTTGAAATTGGTATTTTTTTGTAATTTTACAGCTATCAAATTAAATCTCTAAAATATACAGTTTCACTGCTTAATTACTTTGGTATTTTATTGATGGAATTTAAAAATATGTAAAATATGAAATAATAACCATTCCCGACTATTTTGTTTTTAAAATTTCCAATTTTTATTTCGAATATTGTTTAAAATAATATTATTATTATGTTTTTATCATATTTTTTTAAATTATTTTTGTTTTTAATTGGACGGTAAATATAATGGTTAAACATTTTAATACTACATGACCTATTTAAATTGTACTATACAACGTATTTCAATTGTTTATACGTTATGTAAGTATATTATAAATCGTGATTTGATATTTATGCAAGTATTTTTTTTTTAGCTCTAAAACTATCAAAAATATTGCTCCATCACGGTATGAGAATTTTCACAGTTTCAAAGGCATGAAGTATATACCTACCGATGAATATATTTTTGTAATGCTTGGTCCATACTCCATGCTATTACTGGTTTTAATACAGAGACTCTATAGTAATGTATATAGTGGTATGTACATTTTCATGAGAAGTTTAAAATTTTAAATTAAGTGTACCTTTATTATTAAATACGTGTACTAATAAGATAACAGATATTTTAAACTTTAATTTTAATCATGTATTATTAAGTTTAAACAACTTTAAAATAATTATTCTAAGAATAAATATACGATTATACTATCACAAATAGTAAAACATAAAGAGTAAATGATATAAAATATATGAATCTAAACGTTCATAGAACATTATGAACAGTATAATATGATTAACTATTATAATCTCACATAAATAAATATTTTAAAAAAATATATACAAATAAAAATTTTAAAATTTTTATAACTATTGAAAATGTCAGTGAAATTATAAAAAAATAATTTAAAAAATGTATAAAATTCAAAATTAAAAAAAAATTTATAACTTGAAAATGTCAGTGAAAAAAAATTGTAATTGAAAATGTTTAAGCTTACATCTCTTGTAATGCAAATTAGCCTAAGAATAAATTTTTAATTTTTATACTGAATTTTAAACTTTAAAGTTTTAATCATTAAACAAAATTTAACGATCTTGTAAAGTACCTATAACGTTTTAAATACAAAATAAACTCAAATTATATATTTGTATCCTTTACTTATTAAACGTTCAAAATTTAAAATAATGTACCATTTTATATTTTATAACTTTAATTTAATTGGATAATTTAATGTTTTCCATTTAAAAATCGTTATAATAACGACTTGAATATTATGTTTTCAAACCCTAAATTTAGCAGTTGTTTAATAAATATTTTCAATATCTTTATCTTTTTAATTTTTTTAATTTACTTATTAAATTATTATTAATACCATTACTTTTATAATATATTATGCTAACAGGTTAATCGTATTAAAAATCATAATATACTTATCATTGTGAATTACTGTTGATTATGCATATTTTATATTTAAAAAACAGGAAAAAAATCCTGTCAAAAAATTGCCCGTTGTACACAGTTTATTTTAAATGATTATTCGGTATATTCGCTTAATGGTTTAGTTGTTTTATTTTTTTGGATACACATTAAAAAATCATATTCATCAATTCTTGTTTACATTTAAAAAAAAAAAAAGGCCATAACGATATATATAAAAACAAATAATACTTTTTAACATTAGCATATTCATTAAAATCAAATAATAATACTTGTAAATAGATTATTAATCAAACAAACTGCATAATTTTTCCTGTAAAAAAAAAAAAAAACAACCATGTCATCATAAACACTACACCTAAGTACTATATCAAATATATAAAACATACATTTACAAATAAAAAAAAAAGTATATATTTTTTTTTTTTATTTAAATTAATATCGAAAAGATTACTGGGCCTCACTGAGAAAAACTCGTGTGGAGGTCCAGGGTTATCTTAGATTACAAATAATTGTTATTATTTTAGATACATATTACATTTTTATATAAAGACAAATTTGGAGTTTTTCATAAATAAATCACATAAATAATTTCAGTAATATTACAATCGTTATTTAGCATGTAACATACAATA
>JAIPRL010012199.1:0-12365 GCA_025469235.1 Pemphigus obesinymphae | reverse complement strand
CTGTCAGGCTGGTACTGGTCACTTGGTCCCTTAGGCTATCTCCACACCCAAGTACGCAATTTTGTTTTCCCCGCGAACATCCGAGATGGGAAAACTCGCCTATATTCTTTTTAATACTTCTCATACTCTTTGACAAATTTTATGTCGGCTGTCGACCTGACGCAACCTCAATTAGTCGACTTCTACGACAGGTATGAGGAAACCGTGGAGGTATTCTTAGCCCCCTCCACAGGGAGATTAACGGAAATCTAGATAATACAATATATTTACGATGTTATATAATATACCTAGTTGATAAATTAAAAAAATTTAATTTTGTCATAATATATAATTATACAGTTAAAGAAAAAAATTTAATCAAATTATATAAATGGAATTAACCTCCAATTAAAAGTCAATATACCCAGGTCCGAGAATAAACCCGAATGGCTACCACGTTCGTGCAAGTATAATAGGTGCATACCTAAATTAAATTTGGCATTCAAGAAGATTTCCGTACATCAACATTAGTATGTATTTGATACATATCTTTGGTGCCTTTACTGGGATCAAACAATGATAAATATCGGTTTTTATTGATACATATCAGATTTAAAGATAAAAAAACACTACTACTACTACTACTAATACTACTTTTTGGTACTAAAACATACTGATGCATACCTACCCATAAAAATGTCTTGAAATTATTATAAGATTTACCAAATATTTCCAAAACTGATAGCTAATAAATAATAATTAAATTAGTGCTATTAATAAAAACTGAGATAATATTTTTTTCTATTTATATAGTCATTATTATTTTATTTTAATTTATTGTATTTATCTATATTTATATTATGACTTGTTATTTATTTAACGCTATGAATAAAATTGTAAAACCCCATAGGAATAACAAATATTTATTAATTATAAAAGGGCCGATCAAAATGTTTCCCCCGTCTAATAAAAACAAAAATGAGGTCATTGATAAAGAACTCACGAAAATCGTTTGTCTTCAATGTGTTTAATTGGACTAAAGGTTATGAAAATCTACTGAAAAAATAATGAAAATTTAAACTTGTGAAATTAACTTAAGACAAATATGATTTAACTATTTGAGTTATAAAGTATGAAAATAATTTAATCTTTAACTTAACAATAAATTTCAAACTAATAAATACCCTTCTTTGTAAATATAATCATATATTAAGTCGTATATAATATTGTGATCAACATCCCTAAGATATAAATCATTGACTTAGAAATATATATAAGACTAAATCCCATTTTTTTCCAATCCTCTGTTTATAAAATAATACATTATCAATTTTATTATGTTTTCAACTTGTGTATATGTATTAATACAAATATGATTTGTATATAAATTGCAGAATTGATACAAAATATAATCTTTTCTATAATTATAATTGTATAGATTTAACAGTTTTAAGCATTTAGAAACGTGAAATTTTTTTCATTAAAAAAAACTATTGAAACAATATAATAAAGAAAACACAGAAAATTAAAAGTCTCTATATATCGTATAATAAAAACATCACAGATTAAATATTAAAACGACCATCTCAAAATATAGTAATATACAGATATGTCACGTTAGGGTCCAACCACTAATATACTACTACGGAACTGGGCCAGCCCATTCATAAAAATTTAATTTAATTATTTTTTTTTTTGTATACGCTTAGTACCTATCTACAAAATTATTTTTTTTTTACCATCAACATAATTTATGGGGATTTTTTTTATTACATATATAAGTATCTAATAAATATAACAATAACGTATTTTATATTAAAATATAATGATAAATTGATACGTATCCCTTTACAACGACGAAATTTAGTATACATTCTGTTTTGTTTTTGTATTATTCCTATTTTTGGGAATAAATGGATAAACATGAACTGAAATATTAAAATATTTTTATCAATAACCTTGGAAACACAATAATCAGCATGGAGTATTAAAACTACGTATAAAAGTAATAATTTAAAATGAAAATATTGGTATATAATATATGTATACACTATATATATTTCAAATGTCAAACTTTAATTTTCTTGCGACTATTCATTCACATAGGTACGTGGAATAAATTTACAGCAAATTACACTTAAAATACATTGGAAAATAATTTCCCATATCTCGTTACATATATAAAATAAACTTAAAATACACAAAAATTTAATTTAATTGTTAGTAATTATGCATTTCGACAACTAAGTTCGTGTTTTGCAATATATATGGTGACTTGGTTGCCAAATTACGTACTTATTTTACTTACAATAAAAATACGTTTTTGTGGATTTGTACCTACTCAACTTATAAACACTCGTGTTACATAACTATTATAATTAATTTTAAAATCTATTCAAACAACCTGACATACTTTAAAAAATTACATATAAAATAAGGTTTTCTAAATATCTTATTATTAGTATAGTTTTCGATTTAATTTAATTATTTATAAATATGAGTAAGTACTATGTATACACAATAAATCTTTTAGTACCCATGCTCAAAAAGCTTGTATTTATTATTATTTTTATTGTAGTATAGTCTCCTCCATAATATTACCCTCTGGCTTCGGAAGTATAAAGGCATATCCAAATCACTAACAACCATTTTGTTCATTATTTTAAACCATGGATGGCTACACTTATACAGGATTATTTTAAGGTTAATGCATTAGTTGGCACGTCTACCATTTAATACATGGGAGTATGCCATGTTTTAGTATAATCATGGAGCGTTAATGTAAATTTAACCAAATAATGAACGTTTTCCATAAAATTTGTTTAAAAATCACTTTTATTATGAAGGTGTGCAATGTGAATTTTTAGACGTCATCCACTTTGATTACAAGATCATAGTTAGTCTGTCATGTTATCTGTTCATCTAGTTCATATGATTGAAAAAAATATCCTAATATAGTTCAAAACATTTAGTTTAGCTCATCACCTCAACATGTGTTTTGCAAAATAACTAGTTATGTGGTTCTCACTTTTTAAATACTTTTTTGATACTCAGACACTTCTTTTTGTTCCCGAATATTTCATATTAAAATGATAATCAGTAGTTTTGAACTTTGTCAATATTGTTTTCATCGAATAAATTGGATACCGCTGACAAAATTTGTGCTGCAAAGTGTTTTAACAACCATTTCTCATCATAAACGCATCGTACCAAGAAAGGTGAAGTTTCTTGATTGTTTTACTTTATTTAGTATTTACCATTTTTAACTTTCTAAATAAAAATATAGACACATTATATTCTATTTGTGTCCGTTCGTCCATCTATCGGTAATTACTGTAGTTAAATATATTTTATGAAGAACATTTTTTATATGGATACTGGGGAGATCAGTATTATTTGTTTTGTTTTTAATATTTTTATTACATAATTACAACATTATTGATTTAACAATCGATTGTATTTACAATTTATTATTTATAGTAAATGAGAAGATATAAACCGGAAATCTGTTGTTATAATTGGTTGCTGTAGTTATTAAAACCAATATTTAAAATTTTTACTCGTTTTGTTAATTATAGGTTTTTATTTTCCATACATAAGTACTATACTTTTAATTAATATTAGACAAGCAATATACTAATACCTTTTATTCTAATATTATAATAGGTTAAACAAATAATTATTTTAAAATTATTAAATTAATTAAAATTTAACAAAAAATTAATGTTTATTAAAACAAATAATTATTTTAAAATTATTAGTTTAATGTTTAAAATACATCTATGAACCAGATATTTAGCACGCTCGTAGTACTTGAAGTACTTGTTTGATTTTATTATTTCATTACAGTATTATAAATTATATTAACACTAGGATAATGCCCATATATATGCATAAAAAAATGTTAATGAACGTTAGTAATTAGACATTTTAAGAATATGACTGGTGTAAGAGTGAATGCAGTGGATAACTTTATAAGTGGAGGTTGATAATTAATGTAACCAACTCTAATTGGACATTTTGAAGGTAAATATTATTAAATGGTTTAACATATTTCATATTTTTTGGCACTTTTACGATTATTTATCATATACAATTTCAAATATGTCATATAATGCGTGTTTTACTATTATTCATTATATCTTAATAATACAGTTATCACTATATTATACTATAATAATTATTATAATACTCCTTGTGATTCAATATAATATAAGGCTAACAATCCTTAACAACTGAAGATAAATGCAAAGCATTTTGTTTCGAATACAAATGTTTCAGTCCGACGTTTGAATAGAAACAATGGCTATCCCATGTAAACGACAGTCACCAGTCATTTACCATCTCGACAAAAAATACACAGAATTTTATTAATTCCGTTGGTTTTTGCACAATTCTTATTATTACACGAGAGGTAGGTAGGTAATCGCCGAAATCTCTACACTAAACGTAATACTTAGTAATTACAGCTAATGTGTAATTACAGTCTACAGATAAACGGCATCAGAAAATCGTTTACTATACTTCCGTTAAAACCGTATTAGATAACGATGAAATAATGTTCTTAAACATTAAGAAATCTAAGAAAAAATATTTTAATTCACTTTACATACAGTTGAATTTATCAGAAGAAAGGATTCAGGAATATTAATCCTACAAAAAAATAAAATAAAAAATACATAAAGAAAAAGTCATCATTTCTAAAAAAAAAAATCATCAATTTTAAGCTTTTTGAAATTCATTTTTATACTATAATATTAATTATTTATTAAATGAATATCTTTTATATTTTATTATGTATACAAAAATAGCTATATAAAATTGAATATTCTGAATTATGTAGTATAATTATTATCAAGAGATTATTTTTCGATTTTTCCAGTAACAACAGACATTTTTATTTATGTATGAAAAAATAATAGAAACAATACTTGATTATACATTTTTTTATTTAATTATATTATACCGAACTTTGCTCAGAATTATTTTTCGAATGCAATGATTCATTTTTGTTTTAAAAAAAGAATAATATATAATATATATGATTATTATTGTAAATATTATACATATTATATATTATCCTCTCCGAGACTCGTGGGACGATGAAACGATTTCCAACATCTGTATCTAGACGATTTTTTATAATATTTTATATACAGATGGAAAACTGGCAAATTTGCTCATTAGATTTTACCGGTAGATGTATATTTACAATGAATTTACAAAAAAAAAATTACCTCGTAATTTGTCCGTAATTTTATGTATAATACAGTTTTATAGTTATATTGTTATATGTGTTACTGTATTGTCACCAAAACGAATATGTTCTACCTTCTACCAACAGATTAGATTTATATGAAATACCAGAAATAGATAGGCCTACATACCGACAGATTTTATATATTCCTTAGGCCTACCATAGAATAATTAAATAAAAATGATATAAAAAATAATATATATTCTATATTAACAAAACGTTGAGTGTTGAATATTTACTGTGAATAATATAAATTTTAATACATTAGAGACAGAGCATCGTTTATCAGTTATAACGATTGAGACGACTGCGGAAGTATACAAATCCTCGCAGTTATAGTCATAATGAACGAAGGACATGAATAACGAGTCTTTGTGCTCAAACATCAATTAAACAATCAATTTTATTCTAATTAGGTTATAATTGTATTTCAATTTATGTTTGACGGAATGACGATTTAATAAATAAAGACGAAAGTATGATATTCATGAAATCGTCAAACACGTCGAATTGTTTTAAAAAATTCAAGTTGTACTTATAAATCAATTTGTGTGCTTATTTTTTTTATTTTTTAAGCCAATAACTGCATATACAATTAGTAAATTTTAGAGAAATGAGGTTCAAGTATTACATAATGACATAATTTAAAAAATAAGTACAAAAAGTAGTTTAAGATGGTGTTTCTACAAACTATAAAAATTTTCCGATAAGTTTACCAAAAAATCATTTTACATCTCTGATTTTATATACTGTAGAAAATAACAGATTTTCTATGAAATATTTAAGTTTTTTATTGTTACAATATACTTTCCCAAGTAAACTATAGTCATTAAACCTTTTTTTTTACTTATACGATATTTCTGACTGTTATACATGTCCATTGTCTAAGACTGAAGTTACATGTTGTATGTTTCATAAATACATAAAACTCTAAGTAGATACTCACTGAAGTATATAATTGGACGTCATTTTTACACATAATAATTTTGTTAAATCTATTATACCCGTTTTGTTTGAAATATCATAAGTTATGCATAGAACATATGCACAAAACCACACTGAAAGTTACGTTCATTAGATGTCAAGTGAATAATATTTTGTTGGTAAACGTTGATAAAACATTTTTTATGATTTAATATGTAATGTCGGACATTATATTTAAAATATTGTAATCTCTAGAGTTTCAAAAAAAAATTTATAAGTCTTATATATTATGAAAACAACAAAACTAACTTTATTGAATATTTCGAAAACTTTTTACAGTTTCAAATGTATTTTTTATTATCTTCTTAAATAATCGTATATTTTTAAAAAATATATATACAACTGTTAACGACTTAAAATTATTTAAGTGTAATATAGGTATTAATATAAATTTTTAAACATTTTTATTATTGCATGACATAAAAATACTAATATAATCAAGGGTTTTAACTTTTTCCGTACAATCTTCGAGAATGACCTCATGTTAGAGAATGCAATCGAATATCTATATTGCGCTTTGCAAAATCAGAACTTTTAAGGGAACTTACATTATCTATATCATTCAGATTTACATTTATTACAATGCAAAATACATGACGAAATTTACCAACCCCTAAAACTACTATTTTAATACAATTTTCTGACGCTAGTATCTCGCAACGTAATATTGGAGTATAAAATTTAAAAAAATTGTGTGACATCAAAATAGGGGTTTTCGGGGACGATATTTATCGTGATATATTTTGTTTTTCAATAAATTAAAAATTGAAAAAAATGTCAAGTGGCGGTAAAATTGTAATTACATTTAAAAGTTGTGAACTCATAAAAAGTAAAATTAGTTTTTAATTATATTCACTAGCATATGTGGTCATTCTTGGAAAAAGAAACATCCTTTATATAATATATATTTATAATAGGATGGTACTTATTTTTCGACTTGAAAAATTTGATGCTATATATCCTAAACTTTGATCTATATATTAAAAAAATAATTAGTAAAGTTTGAGTACATTAAGTCAGCCTTTTTCCGTACCTTAAGTAGGTTAAAGTTTTATGAAAAGGCGGTAAATTTTCGGTTTTTACTTTTATTCTTATAATTTTTATAGTTTGTGAAAATTATGCAGAATCATTATTATAGTATTAAATATTTTCTATAAAAAAGTATCTTAATACATGTTTGAAAATGTAATATTTTGGATAAAATTATAAAAAATCAATTGAAATTAATATTTTAGGAAAATGTTTAAGTTTTTAGTTATTTACCTGTATTTTCTTAAATTTTAAAGCTACACAAAAATTATATATAAGTATTATTATATAACATATTATATTCTACAAAAAGATTTTAATAATTTTCATGACATTAAATCATGCAAAGAAGTGGATTTAACAATAACTCATCATGTAAATAATTTAATAGAACATACAAAATATGTTTCCTATGATTTTTATAATATAGTACCTATATTGCTATACTTAAAAAATATTTAAATAAAAATAAGGCCAAATTAGATAGGTAATAAAATTTTCTTATTGCATATAATTATAATTAATAGTGTCTAAATCATCATTGTAACAATAACTTCTTTATGTAAAATCCTAAAAATTATATTTTTCCAATATTTAAACATGTCAGTCTATATAATACAAACTAAAAATTAAATAATTATATACATAACAATACTACCTATAAAATATAATTTACATTGAAGAAACATAATCGTATAATTATTACTATTGTTATAATTTAGTTGAAGAAAAATATCAATAACTATTTGGGTATATTTTTTTGTTACCTATATAGATAAAATATATATAATAAATATAATATTCTATACATAAATAAATATATTTTATGTGATCATTCAAAAAATGTTTAAATGTTACTATATATACCATAATAATAGACGGTCCAAAGAATGAGAAAAAATGTAATTCATTATTTTATGATCACTTCATTGTCATACGTTAATTATCAAATTATTATGTTAAATTGTTGAAAAATATTATGTTAAAATATATAATACAAATAATAGTTAACTATAGATAATTTTTAGTAAAAATATGCTAAATAAATCTATATTTAGAATTTAATCATGTATTTTTACTGTTTTGTGAGGACATTAAAATGAATTAAAATTTCTTAAAGTTTTATTTTTATAGAATATAAAAGCTAAAATTGTAATGCAGACATAGATATATCACTTAATATCAAAATTAATGAGAACAATATTTTCGAGTGTACCTCGGAGCTCTTTATTAAAAAAAGAATTCCCAAAAGAGTTATAATTGTTTAAATATGCTAAAAAAGGTTGTTCACTTGTAAGCCTATATATGTACATTTTATTTTGAATAATGAATAAAAAAACCTAGGTTCTCTTAAAAATTTTATTATCTAATATTTAAAAAATAGTTATTATGGCTTTAAAATCAATCTAGAATCATTTTTTTTCAATCTAAGTAGACATTTTTTTAAACAAACATCGTGATTATACAACAATAAAAAAAGGTTTTGGCACAGGACTGTTTTCAGGTGATTTTTAGTGGGGTATTTTAATATTTGTGTACACATATGGAAACGTAAGAAAAAAGAATAATACAACAACAGTTGTATTCGACCCTGAGCAAAAGAAAAAAATAGAAAAAAGTTTTATAATTGATAATGTTTAGGTTTTTTTAGTATTTTTATTATTTTTCATTTTGAATGTCTGTAACCAACAATTTAAGCTCTATAAGGGTTCACTACCTTACGGTAGCAAATTAATTGATCGTTTAAAAATTGTATTTTTCGATTTTTTTTTTTTTATTATTTACTTCATAAATAGTTTTTTAAAAACTTACCAAAAATATTGGAAAACGAATATTTATTCAAATCCATTATGGTAATTTCCTTATAGTTTTGAAAATAATGGTATCAGGGATCTTAAATATGTAACTAACATTTATCATAGTACTATATTAACGTGATTAATCTTTCATAACAGTTTTAACCATTTTGTACTATTTATATCAATCATAGGTTTTGAAGTTGTGATGCTATAAAAGTTGTAATATATAAGATGTCTTTTCTCTTGGAAATTGAATACAAAGTTTTACAATAAAATATAATATACTACAAGTTACATTAATTTAACTACATTAAAAAATCTTAAAATTGATAGTCCCAATATTTTTTTATTTTTTTAATGTTTAATATTTTTGTACAAAATAACGATTAAATACATTACATTTTGATTATTTATTGAAATTTATTTAAAAGATAATATTTTTAGATACTTGAATTGACACTGAAAATGGATTATAGTATGAATTTAGATTATTTATAGCAATAACTATTGTTCTGTTGTAGTGTAAATAGATCATTTAATCGTTTATTATTATACTGTTATTGTTAACAATATTCGTCAACAATTCAATAATATATTAATTTGCAGTTTCATTAATTTAATCAGTAATTATGAGAGTATTTGTCCTCCATTGTCCATTGTCCATTGTCAATCACAATTAAGCTACTAATAGATGTGTTAGACAAAGCCTCATACAGCATTTATTGAAAAAAATCTCACCCCTCTATAAAATACGTATTCCTAAATAGGACTCTATAATACATATAACTTACTCCTAAAGCGTATCAAAAATGCTTTTATTTTCTAGCATAACTATTATTATCATTATATTTATAACATATTGGATGTCATTCATACTAAAAAAAAAGTAAAAATTAAATAAATAAAATTAAAAATACAATGAATTAAGTGAATACACTCATGTATCATATTTGCCTATATAATGCGCCGTTAATTTATTGTTGATACATTTTTCTGACATTTTTATATAATGTACAAGTTAATTATATTATCATGATCAGTGAAGTATATTGAGTAATTTTCTTTTCTTTTTTTTTAAGAGGAGGGCGTGCTCAAGATAATAAAAACCTCACCACCCCATGTGGAGAACAAGTCAACTTTACATTATCCAGTTTATAAAATATTCTTAGATAACTTATACAAATACATTAAACTCAAAAGTAAAGCTTAACTTTTTTCAAATAAATCTGCTAATAGAAATTCGACATTACATTTTAAAGTTAAAATTTCTAAAGTAGCTATAACAATGTTAAATAATTGATATAGTAAACAAAATATAATTTATTGATAAAATTAACAAAAAAATGAAATTTTTTCATAATATTACAACACTAAAATAAATGAATAGTTATTTTAATTTTTTAAATCGTAGCAGTAGACTTTTTTACATTTTATTATAATATAGTTAATATTACATCTAGTGAATAATATTTTTTGAGAATAATATGTTGTATTATAATAATAATAAAACAAATATGTTATAATTACTTTTTTTAACATTACATAATTCAATAACTACTGTAATTGTTTAAAATATTTCAATACATTTAACTAACTTTGCTCTAATTTTTTAAATAGGGTTTATAAGTATTTCAAAGAAAATTTGGTGTACTTAAAATAGGTGTACACTTTATTATAGTAGATCTAAAATAGATTTTAACTTATTAATGGTACACATATTAACATTAGATATTTTATGTTTACCAATATTGAAAATAAACAAAATAATGTTGTTAGAATAATTGTAATTACATATTTGTTATTATATAGTATATATAATTGACCTATAACCATTATTAGTTATTACTTAGCAATAGTTAAACACTAAAATGTTTAAATAAAATAATTAAAAAATATATTTTATAGGGAATCAAAGTAAAATACTTTACTCTTAAACAATTTAAACAACTTTAATTTATCAAAATATAAGTAGGAGTAACATAAGTACTTATATTTTTGTTATTTGTTAAAAAAAATCAATAAATTATGGAAAAAAATTTCTATTTTTCAAAATAAAAAGTAATTTTCTATTCCGTGTACCAACATTAAATTTCAGAAGAAGCTGTTTTCTATAGTAAGCAGTTTTAATATAAAAGTACATCATCAATTATAGTGCAAAATATTATCTAAATTTTAACACAAGTGGTTAAATATTTTTAGTCAAAAATTATTATTTACCTTATTATTAATCTTTATTATTATTTACTTTTATTATTAATAACCTTTGGTAAATCGGAAAATTGAATAATCATGAATTTTTTTTTTAAATTATATCAAAAGTCACCTTTTAAAAAATGAATTTTAGACCATACATTTTATATATTTGTATTTTTGCACTAAAACAACTTAATTTTTCAGTATCTGCATTTTCTGAGATATTATATATTTTTTTTTAAGTATATTGAAAAGTTGTTTTAATATTTGTAAGAAATATAAAAATATATTAAAATAATTACTTTTTACTAGTTTACTACTAATTTACTAGTTTTATTAAGATAATATTTTAAATAAGAGTACTTTTTATAAAAGTAATACATTTGGCAAACAAAGAACGTCAGAGAGTGTCCATCTTAGAGGACAAAAAAAAAAAAATGTGCCATTGATTATGATTAAACTTTTACGCTATTAAATATTAAATAATTTATAATTAAATATCGTTGTATTTAAAATGTGTTAATAATAATATGAATAATGATTAATACCTATGATTTTAAATCATCTGAACTAGTAATTTATTGAACCCAATTAATAGTTAATTTCACTAACAATAAATCATTCTATAGCTAGTAAATCTATGGAATTAATAAAATGGTTTTTCGTCAAAATATTTTATGATTTTTATTTTTATAATGTAGATATTTATAGAGTCAATTCAATAATTCTATTATAACTATTCTTGAATAGTTTTATTTAATGAATACAAATAGTTTTCATGTCATATACAATAGATACGTTATTAAATTATTAAATAGTATGACAGTCAGTTAAAACTTTAGTAGAATAAAGTTTTTAACTTTATTGTTAATACCATTTTAAAAATAAATTGACAGTGTAGCAACCCGGTGTTCGAAACACGAAGTTGGTGACCCCTTGCGTCGGACACGACGTTGCTACCTACTACTACCTTTGATTGACGAAGTCAGTTGTCCATTTTCCGTAGGTTCGTCGTAGTTGAAGTTGAGGTTTGTAAATAAATAAACACTTAGAATTGTGGTTAATTATAGGTGTTTATTATCGTTAAGAGTTAGTTTTAATCAACAAAAGTTAATTGTGTAAGT